>OX346247.1:45094349-45336849 GCA_947049315.1 Epistrophella euchroma
TAAATAAGACAGATATAAAAAATTTGGTCATAATCCACTTTGTAGAGAATTTTATAAGATATTTTTTGTCTCAGATTATTTTTTGAAAGGGCAAACAGTTTCTAAGATAAACACGAAAAACCGAAAAAGACGACATGTTACACTTTCCTGCCGCTAGAGCTCGCCTCGGATTCATGGGGAATTTTGTACACTTCATATTTAGGCCTCTCTTAACAAGTGTATGCCACGTTTCAAAACTGTTGGTTTTTTTCCAGGTGAAAACCTTTATTGACTGGACTAATTACCATCGAATTTAATTAAGTAATTAGCTTAAGTACAGACGATTGGTGATCTTACAACATTGTCAGAAGTGTCAGTCAAATAACAAATGAAACGAAGTCTACCAGCTTTTACACAGAAGGATGGGTTTCTTGTGGCAAGTGGTATCAATGTTCTTGTGTTGGAGAGGTTTATGTTGATAAATGGAACCAAACATACTCGCGTTACAATCCAATTTAGCTTCGTACGCATTATGCCCCAGTGCCAAGGTCATATTTAGAGCAAACAAAAATATATACCTAATTATTTATTTTTTTTAAAACTGTTTTTCTTATACACTTCGCTTCAATTGAATTTTCTAGGTTACGTTGTCGATTGTTTCAAAATGTTGGGCTTTAATGTATCATCTAATGTTGCTAACAGTTGGCTTATGCTGCTAATAAAAGAAATTATAAAGAATAATTCAAAATGTACCGCTGTATTTGCTCTGGTATTCTTGCAAAGCGGTCAATATGGAAAAATGCAGAATTTTTTTGCGTCAACTGAATAGACACAAGGTCATTATCTTCATAATTTATGAGCGTTCTTAGGTTTTTGACACATCAAATCAACAGTAAAAGTGTTTTTAGAGAAATTTAATCGTTTAATTGAAATTTAAATAAGGACGGGTAGGTCAAAATGGCTTAATAGTGTTGAAAAAGCTAAAATCGTTTTATTAAGAGAACAAGGACTAATTGGGCATGCGATAGCCAACAAAATTGAATGAAATTTTAGTGTGAAATATTTCCACTTAAGAAATAAAAAAATTCGAACTGAAAAAACATGAAAGGAGGTAAAAAAAATACCCTTGGTAGATTGCCCTTGTGGCACCTACCGAACATGGATTACATGTCTTATGTGCTATAACGTGAATTTACGATATGGGAAATACGCGGAAGGATGCCCTTTTTCAAACCCTTTCGAATGAGATATCAATGAAGTCAGTGGCACTTATACAGGGTGTCCCGAAACTCAACGTCAAGCGAGTACCGGGTGATAGGGCAGGTTGTGCCCGTTCTTTAATAAGTATGAAAAAATAATCCATCTCGCTTGGTTTAGTAGTTATGGCAATATTAAGAAAAATAATGAAAATCGATACCCTAGCTCACATTTTTAGATACAGTGGTTACAAATTTTAAAATTTAGCTGTGTTTTCTTTTTTTACGTAATCCTTAATAACCATGCTATTGATCGCAATCACAAATCCAAGAATTAATATTGTCAGTTTCGTAAGAAAAATAAAGTTTGACTGAGTCATTGTTCAAACAAATTTTGTAAGCTAACTTTGACACTTCGTATTTTTAATAAAATGTACCACACTACCCTCGGCAAGTTATTTAAAAAAATGGCCCGATTCACCAAGATTTCAAAATGGTACAACACTTGCTTCTTATTTACTAGTAAAAAATACGATTGCTTTTTTATTTGCAAAAGGACCTCAGTTCACTTCATATCACTTTTAAGTAAATAATGCTGTGCTCAAAAATTGGTTTTACCGGGGTGTATGTAAGATAAATAGAGGCACTTGAATAAGACACTGTTTGCAAAAAATTAGAGTGAGACAGATCGACATTACACACGGTACGCTACGATCTACGTTCTGTGGGCTACGTTCCTCCTTTTACTAGCAATTTCTCGTAATTGTGCGCCTTTGTGTTACCCTAGACTCGATTAGTGTTGTGAAAATTATGTTAGGGCACCTGCCCTATCACCCGGTACCCGCTTGACGTTGAGTTTCGGGACACCCTGGTATATGTATAAGCTATAATTTTTTTTTAAATACTATGTTAATGTTAGTTATCTTCTTTTCTTTTAAGTAAATTTGCCTAGGGTGGCAAATTTTACAGCTCCTTATTCCTTAACAAATTTTCTTTCAAATTAAAGTTCTTCAAAAATGTTGTTTATACTTTTTGCAGTTATTATTAGCATTAATTCTTAATGGGCCTGTTATCCCCCGAGTTCCCTTGCATGAGTAACTATAGAAATTAGGCAATTTTCACAAAAAATCCTAATTCCGCAATCTGAGTTTTTTTTTCTTCAAAAAATACGAAGTTTAAATCAATATCGGTAGAGCCGTTTTTGAGAAAATTTGAAAAACCAAATTATTCGTATTGAAAATGTTCTATATGAGCTAAATCAAAAATTCGAATTTCCCTTTAGGAAATCCCATACAAATTCTCTGTACTAAATTTGAAATATATCGGTCTAATCGTACAGGTTCTAGCTCAAAATACAATGGACGCACAGTCCGAAAAAGTGGGTTTCACATTTCACTATACTGTCTGGTGAAACCTACTTTTTCGGACTTCTCCATCATCGTAATGTCAATTTTGATTATTTTGATTGATTACCAAAACTTTTTTTTTTCATGTCACCAAACCAATACTTGCCCTATACATACCTATAGAGCAAGTAAAAAGAAAACAAAGTGTTGATTTTCATAAAAACTATCACAAATGATTTATGTATATTAAAGTTAAAAGTAGTTAAAAATAAAAAAAATTAAAAAATAGGTACATATATAGGTACAGGTCAATTGAACGCGAAGCTTTAAGTTAGGTCACAAATTTAACACCTTAGAACAAAATTTCAGCTGCTTCATTTTCTACAACAGGTGGTCGAACAGGAGCAACAGGTGCAACTGGGGCAACTGGTGCAGGGACAGGAGCTGCATACACTGCAGGATAGGTAGCTGAGTGGGCAATCGAGTGAGCATTGTAAGTGCTTGCGTACGGTGCAATCACTGGAGCTGTTGCGTATGCTGCACTGAAGGGCGCTGCTGCTACCAATGGCGCTGAATAGGCTAATGGGGCGTACAGAGCTGGCTTGGCAGCAACACAAGTTACAAGAGCTACCACACAAAGGACGATCTGAAATTAATTTTAAAAATATCGATTATGAAATTTTTTTGACTTATAACTGACGGACTGCTGTCACTTTTGCGCCTCGAATATGTCTGACTTACGAATTTGAACATTTTGGATTTTGTTTTGTTTGGTTTTGATCTTTTTGGCCGTTCGATCGGTAGGTAAAAATTAAATGAGCGTCTGTGATTGAGAATTCACAGCGGCATTCATTTATATACTTCATCTAGCTCGCTGAATACTTGGCATGATGACAATAAGCTAACAAATGAGTCTTGCTCATTACGCATGCAGATGGCGTTCGCTATCGAATAGACTATATCTGGTAAGGTAGATACGTACCCGTAAGTCTGAAGCTTTGAAGCTATATTCTGTTGTCGGAGCCAGCCAAACATACATACTTTAGTGAGGTGGGCCAAACAATTCGGGACAAATTTGTTCATTTTTCCTTGAAGCAACCCTCTGTGTGTGCGAGTCTTTTTTGTTCTATTATGCACTGATGATGGGGTATAGGCAAAGTAATATAATAGCCTTCAGACTGTCTTGGCAGAATCAAAAATTCATATACTGTGTGAATAGGGGGTAGTACGTGCGAGTGGTTGGCAATAGCAATAACAATTATTGTTGGTGGTTATAGATTCGGGTATAAAAGCAACCGATTTCGAAGTGGAAAGACATCAGTTCTAACAAACAGCTCTTCTTCGTAACAACAAACCAAAACCTCACCAACCAAAATCAACATGTCTAAATTTGTACGTGAATAATTCAGATTCTCAAACTCCCGAAAGGATTAAGGGATATTTAAGTGATAACATTTATGTTTTTGTTGTTTTTATTTCTAGTTCGCTATCTGCTTATTTGCTCTCATTGCTGTTGTAGCCGCTAAACCAGCTGTTATTTCTCCATTTGCCTATTCAGCGTATTCAGCACCATTGGTGGCCTCGCCCTACACTGCCGCTTACACATCACCATATACAGCTGCCTATTCATCTCCTTATGCTGCCTACTCAGCCTATCCATATGCTTCTTCAGCTTACTCAGCTTACTCAGCATACCCATATGCTGCCACTTACTTCCGTTAAGTAGTAAACGAAAATTGGACTATAATAACACTGCGACCTGACCTATATAAATGCAACTTTAGAACTTTCTGCTGTCTTCTTCAACCACCTGAGGATTAATTGATTTCTTTGAAATATGTGTTATCCTTATTGTTTTATTTTTCGTTTCTAACTTTTGTTTTTCTTTTAATTTTACACTCAATAAAATGATAATGTTTTCGAACTCGAAAAAAAAAAAACGTTTGTTACTTAAAAATATTAGCAAAATATTTTTTTTTTATTATGTTCGGAAAAAAGTTCCAGTGCCATAATAATAAGGCTAAGAATCTTTTCTTCTTTTTTCGGTTCTGATCTCGACTAAAATCAGTAAGATAAGATAATCACTGATTTCACAGCTGTTAGGTTTAACGCACTCTTTCCTCTTAGCGACATACAAATTCTGAAATTGTTTTTCCGCTAATCTTAATTTATGAGGCAAAATTGAATTAAATTTGTATACCTAATAGTAGGTACCTACCAATATTAAACATTTTACAAAGAAGTAGTCTGGGGAAAAGTGACGTGAACCAAAATTTTTTATATATACAACACTTTTGTAAAATTGAAAATTAAATGATGTCATTGGAATTAGCATTAAAAAATACATGGAAACGATACCTCACACGACCTAGTTCTAAGAAGTTGAGTGCCTCATTAGTTGCCCACACTGCCTTCCCCACGCATTATCCCTTTTCCGAAAAATGGTTATAATTTTGTTTTATTTGGGAACTCATAAGATCTGCATTTCTTGGTGTCAAATTAATGTTTCTCTGACTTTTTATTAATGTAAGCAAGTCCAAGTGGCTGCCTTGTAGTAGTAGCCGTGGCGTGATGGTTAGTGCGATGGACTGTCATGCCGGAGGTCTAAGGTTCGATCCCCAGCCTCGCCATCTATTTATTTAAAAAAAAAAAAACGGCTACTAACTCTTGCGAGGAATTGACAAATCCTCCAAGAGTATCTCCTGTCACAGAAAAGTGCCGCTCGTTAGCCGTTCGGATTCGGCAATAAACTGTAGGTCCCCTCCATTCCTGCAGACACGCCACACAGCTTGAGAGTTGTAAGTCACTAGGCCCTAGTTCTTCATGAGCTGTTGTGCCATCAAATTTATTTATATTTATTTAAGTGGCTGCCTTTTTCTCAAAGGTCCTTTATTGATGAAGTCATGTCTCAAAACTCTCAAGGTGCATAAAGGTGTACATGGCATTTTCGGATTCAGCACACTTTTTTTTATATACAAAACAAACCATCAAAAAGTGTTAGAAATACCGAGAATTTGGGTTCGGCCAGAAAAGGCCACTTATTCCCAAAATTTAAAAAAAAAACCGTTAATCGAAAACGGTTATGAGTCGGTATGAATAAGTTACTAAATTCTTAGAGGTGTGAGCCTGCCTGCCCTTCACCTGGTTCAATTTGCACCATGAATTATAGGACACCCTATACAAGGATTTTAAAAAAAATTTTCATTTCAATAAAAATTTTGATTTTGTTGGGTTAATAAATATTTTAAATAATAAGAAATAACCTGCACTTATTTTATGTGCGTATTTTTGTTTTGGTTTGTGTGGTTTGAAATTAATTTATTCTTACTTCCTCATATATTCATAAAATTAATACCATGATATAAATTTTCCTAGTTTTTCTCGCCTGTCTTATTTTGAATGGAAATCGACAATATAAGCATTACAAAATTTTAAAACAACATTTCGACAACGATAACAGCAGAGAATTTGTAGTAATAGACCGAGAGCTGGCGACGGATTTTCTGCGTGAAAGGAAACCAAACGGTATTAATGTTACAACTAGTCCTAGGAAAGGTGATAACGAATACGAAAGTCTGTCTGCACGTAGTGGCCGCGTTTCCGCGAAAAAGTGCATCAAAAGTACAACTTTTCTGAAAATAGAAATAGTGAGGGAAACCACTTAAAATGCATCGCATCCCGACGCCACGGACTCGCTGATTACAAAAATGGTTTCGACAGACGTGTAGGTGGCCGCAAAACCCTCGACAGACGCCACCGAAAATGCGTTTTTTTTGGCGTTTTTTACTTTTTGGGAAACCACTTAAAATTGGTGTCATTCGAAAGCTCTCGACTCCCTGAGTGCGAATATGCAAATGACAGACGTCTAGGTGGCCGCAAAACCCGCGACAGACGTCGCTGAAAATGCGTTTTTTTGGCGCTTTTTTACTTTTTGGGAAACCACTTAAAATTGGTGTCATTGGAAAGCTCTCAACTTCCCGAGTGCGAATATGCCCATGACAGACGTGTAGGTGGCCGCAAACTCGCGACAGACACGATTAAAATCGCGGCTTTTTTTACGAAATTCTAGATAACTCATGTTACACACCTAAATACATCGCAATCTGAGGCTCTTGACTGCCAAGAGTATAAATATGTGAAAAAAACCAACTTTCAGCTTTATCCAACAGCTGGAAAGCGCGATAAAAATCGCGGATTTTTTCAGTGTACGACTATTTAATGGGCTTTTGCGGGAAACCACTTAAAATGTATCTTAATTGAAAGGTCCTGACCTCAACAAAATTAAAATTTAAACGACAGACGCGTAAGTGGTGATAAACGGATGGTAGCCGCTAAATAAGTCGCGGCCGTTATTTATTGTTTTTAAATTGGTTTTTAGTGGTTATCTCTTCAAATGTTACTCAAGTTAAAGGTTTTAACTCCCTTAAGAAGAAAATGTAGGTGACAGACGTTTTGAATTATATGGACATGTTGAAAACCGCCATAAAATTCGCGAATGTAATTATTATATTATTGGTTGGATTTTGGTGGTAACCCCCTCAAAAGGATGTCTATTCAAAGGTTTTAACTCCCTGACCAAGAAAATTTTACTGACAGACGTTTTGAGTTACACCAAGCTGCCGAAAACCGCGATAAAAGTCGCGCATGTTATTATTATTTTATCAATTGGATTTTTAGTGGTAACCTATTCATATGTATGCCAATTAAAAGGTTTTACCTCCCTCGCTTGAAAAATTTTACTGACAGACGTTTTGAGTTACACCAAACTATCTAAGTCCGCTAAATACATCGCGTTTGTTATTATTTTATTTTTCTAATTCAATTTTGGTGGTCACTGATTGAAATGTACCTCAATTAAAAGGTACTTACTTACGTTTGTTATTATTGTATTTTTCTAATTCAATTTTGGTGGTCACTGGATTGAAATGTACCTCAAACAAATGCAATTAGTATTGAATATGTAAAGGAGTGATTATTTAAAATTTGTATGTATGTTCATACATAGTTATGCTTCTAATTATCTGGAAAATCAAACATATAAAATAATAAGCTTAATTTTTTTTCATTGGCGATGGTGTAGTTCAAAACGTCTGTGACTAAATTTTATATTTCAGGGAGTAAGTACCTTTTAATTGAGGTACATTTCAATCAGTGACCACCAAAATTGAATTAGAAAAATAAAATAATAACAAACGCGATGTATTTAGCGGACTTAGATAGTTTGGTGTAACTCAAAACGTCTGTCAGTAAAATTTTTCAAGCGAGGGAGGTAAAACCTTTTAATTGGCATACATATGAATAGGTTACCACTAAAAATCCAATTGATAAAATAATAATAACATGCGCGACTTTTATCGCGGTTTTCGGCAGCTTGGTGTAACTCAAAACGTCTGTCAGTAAAATTTTCTTGGTCAGGGAGTTAAAACCTTTGAATAGACATCCTTTTGAGGGGGTTACCACCAAAATCCAACCAATAATATAATAATTACATTCGCGAATTTTATGGCGGTTTTCAACATGTCCATATAATTCAAAACGTCTGTCACCTA
The DNA here is from genome assembly GCA_947049315.1 of Epistrophella euchroma. Taxonomy (NCBI): domain Eukaryota; kingdom Metazoa; phylum Arthropoda; class Insecta; order Diptera; family Syrphidae; genus Epistrophella; species Epistrophella euchroma. The sequence continues at coordinate 45,102,420 of OX346247.1, forward strand.
CATTTTCTTCTTAAGGGAGTTAAAACCTTTAACTTGAGTAACATTTGAAGAGATAACCACTAAAAACCAATTTAAAAACAATAAATAACGGCCGCGACTTATTTAGCGGCTACCATCCGTTTATCACCACTTACGCGTCTGTCGTTTAAATTTTAATTTTGTTGAGGTCAGGACCTTTCAATTAAGATACATTTTAAGTGGTTTCCCGCAAAAGCCCATTAAATAGTCGTACACTGAAAAAATCCGCGATTTTTATCGCGCTTTCCAGCTGTTGGATAAAGCTGAAAGTTGGTTTTTTTCACATATTTATACTCTTGGCAGTCAAGAGCCTCAGATTGCGATGTATTTAGGTGTGTAACATGAGTTATCTAGAATTTCGTAAAAAAAGCCGCGATTTTAATCGTGTCTGTCGCGAGTTTGCGGCCACCTACACGTCTGTCATGGGCATATTCGCACTCGGGAAGTTGAGAGCTTTCCAATGACACCAATTTTAAGTGGTTTCCCAAAAAGTAAAAAAGCGCCAAAAAAACGCATTTTCAGCGACGTCTGTCGCGGGTTTTGCGGCCACCTAGACGTCTGTCATTTGCATATTCGCACTCAGGGAGTCGAGAGCTTTCGAATGACACCAATTTTAAGTGGTTTCCCAAAAAGTAAAAAACGCCAAAAAAAACGCATTTTCGGCGGCGTCTGTCGAGGGTTTTGCGGCCACCTACACGTCTGTCGAAACCATTTTTGTAATCAGCGAGTCCGTGGCGTCGGGATGCGATGCATTTTAAGTGGTTTCCCTCACTATTTCTATTTTCAGAAAAGTTGTACTTTTGATGCACTTTTTCGCGGAAACGCGGCCACTACGTGCAGACAGACTTTCGTATTCGTTATCACCTTTCCTAGGACTAGTTGTAACATTAATACCGTTTGGTTTCCTTTCACGCAGAAAATCCGTCGCCAGCTCTTAGACTATAAGAGAATTGAAAAGTTGGGAGCATTTATTTGGCTAAATATAAGCTTATTTTTAATTAAACAAAAAAACTATTACCTAGGATTGGGAGCATGATTGAGAAAACGTAGTTTTAGGCTAAGTAAGCTGGAATAAATCCTTAAACGCTACTGATTCAAAACTAAATTTCTCGTTGGTCTCCAACACGACAGCGAAAAATTACAGTGACAAAATATCTATTGAAAGTGTCACCACTTGCAAAAATAAAAAACAAACACAAAGGTACAAATATCAGGGAAAGCTATAATTTGAAAGAATAAGAAATTTCAATATTCACTTTTTCTCACACAATTAATTGTAATTAATTCTTAGCGAAGAAATCGTGGATTCCTCTTCAAATTTCGCTCATCGAACAATGTAACACAAAACGAAAAGCAGAATGAATTTCTTTGTTTGTGATTTCGTTTTGTCGTTTTCGTATGGGATTTTTCATATCGCATCTGAATCTAGGATTTGAACATTTGAAGTGAAAACATAGAAGTTCGAAATATTCTTACGCAAAATATGAGTAATAGGTTTGTTGGAGCCATAAGAGTTACGATAGGTCGGCAGATTGTATTTGAAAATAAACAACTTAAAGACAAGCGTTCATTAAAAAATGTTAAACTTTCTTATTTAAAGTTAATATTAAAATTGATTTTTCGATTAATTAATTTTTTATTTTTATAAATTGAATTTTAATTATAGCAGGAGTGTATTTTTTTTTATTCTTACACTTATGGTACTTTTTAATTAAAAAAAGCTTACGAGTCTTAATATACCAACATTTTAAACAGCAAATTAAAATTTAAAATTTTGGATTTTTGTTTAAAAAAAAGTATAGGGAAAATAAATCACATCTCTAACGACCGTTTTATAATTCACTTTCATTTAAAATAATTGGAAATTTGTATTCGTTTTTTATTTTTTTTTTTTTAATTTCACGATGAATTTTAAAATTTTTTACAAATTCTTTATTCGAAAAGCAAGGGGTGATTTTCATATCATACCACCACGAAGAGACAGTTTAATGTCTGAAGAAAAAAAAAAAAACCTACATTATTCAAATCATCGAACCTGTGAGGAATTTCTCAACTTGGCCGTGAATTATTGTACGTGACCGGGCGTAAATTAAAAGGTTTTATGTTTGTTCATAGCAAAGCGTGAAACACATTGAAATACCAATTCACTATCAAGGATTCTTCAAAGTTTGTCATAAAACATTTGATAGTATAAAAGAAGATAGGTCGTGATCAGACCTTATCATTCTACCTGAAGACTTTGCTCAAGAAGCATATTCAATCAAACGATAAATAAAACAACTTCAATATGTTCAAATTGGTGAGTTCGATTTAATTAGCAAATCCATTAGAGAAATATACTTTTACTTTTCATTTCAGTTCGCTGTCTCCATGTTGGCCGTATTCGCTTGTGCCGCAGCTAAGCCTGGCATTTTGGCAGCCTCACCCTTAGCCTACTCTGCTCCACTGGCTTATAATGCAGGCTTTGCTCCTGTTGTTGCTCCCTATGCTTCCAGCTACACTGCCAGTAATGTCGTTCATTCCGCGGCTTTCCCAGCAGCTTATGCTGCAGCTCCCTTTGCTTATAACGCTCCACTAGCTTACACTGCTCCAGCAGTAGCTGCTGCTCCCGTTGCTTACAGTGCACCAGCCGTAGCTGCCCCACTCGCTTACAGTGCCCCAGTTGCTGCTCCTTTTGCCTACACCGCTCCAGTCGCTCGTGCTTTCCCAGTCGCCCGAGCTGCTGTTCCAGTGGCGGCCCCAATCGCTCCAGTTGTGTTGAAGAAGTAAAAATATGACCTTGTATCTATAGTGTGATTTGGATTAAAGAAATTAAGACATATTGAAGTAAAATTTTTATTTTTCTTTCACTCAAAACGGTAAGACATCAGAATCAATTTTTGCATAAAATAAAACAAAGTGGTTTTAAGCAAACTCTCGTGATTTTATTACTGAAAGGCTTGAGATGTTCAAATTTATTGGAATTAATTGTGTTGGAAATCAAGACAATTGTGAGAAGTTTTTGATTTTGTGCGATTGGTATTATTTATTTAAAATGAATGTGCATATACAGGGTGATTCACCTAATGTGTTACAGAAAGCTAGAGCCCGCAGGTTGAGTCGAGACAAGAAAAAAAATCGCATGCTAGGGATAGTCATTTCCCCCCGTTTATGCGGGAGGGGCGTTATCTAAATAATCGACTTAAAATAGAAAAAAACTTAGTACAAAACAACGAAAACTCTTACAATGCCATGCTATACTTTTTTTTAAAAGCCGTAAAATTTTGAATACAAAAATTACGCTTCACGCCTAAACGGGCGGGGGGGGGGGGGGTGTTACACCCAAAGAAAAACTGGTGTAAAATTAACCAAAATCGCGTGTTAGATTACCTATGCTCTTGGGCCCGTTTGAGCTTACTTAGTTTTAAGGTAATCCAGCCTAAATTGCTTACGTAAATTTAGAGATAGTCTGAATGTGTAAAATTGCCTTAAAAATATGTTATTTTGTGTAATATTGCCTTAGGTAATTTTACCTTTAACTAGGGTAGTTTTAACCAAGCGTAAAATTACCTTATAGTGTGTGGTGTGGTAGAATTATGGTTGACCTAAACAAAAATTAATTTGTGTCAGATATCTAAGGTAATTTTACCCTACACTAGGGCACTTTTTACCAATTTTGTATCCTAGCAAGTTGTTAAACTGCCCTAGTATCTAAGGTAGTCTACGAAATGTTTGCCTTAACCCTAGGGTAATTTATGTCAGTTCCCTTGGGCAATTTTACCCTACACTAGGGCAGTTTTTACCCTAGGAAGGTGTAAAGCTACCTGATTATCTAAGGTATCTTACCAAGCGAGCTGCTTCTTTTTATTCTGAAATGTATACAATTTTATTTTATTCGAAAAAGAACTTTTGCTTACCTGAGGGTTTGAACCTGAGACCTTCCACATGCCAGCCGAATGCCCTTCCATTGGGCCAATTCGCAATACGAAGAGGCAATGTTGAAACTTCATCACTTTACCTATACCTTACAATTTTGCCTGTCTGATACCTAAATCTGTTATATAGGTAATTATAAAAAAAGTAAAGTTCGTGAATTGATCCCGAGAAATTTGTAATCGGTGATTTACTAATTCTCTCCCTGTTCGCACCAGATTTATATAATTGAAGGGAAAATCACGTTATATTTAAGGCAGAATTACCTTAGTTCTGAGGTAAAGTTACAGAGCTTTTGACAATTCTAAGGAAAATAAAACACCTATGAATTTTAAGGTAAATTAACCTAAACTGCACTACCTAAGTCATACATAAACTGTCTTAGTTCTTAGGTAGAATTATGCTTGTCAAACAAATTCCATAGAAAAATATTTACCTAAGACGTTTAAGGTAATATTACACAGTATTTTTCTCTGGGTGTATAGACTCCCCATCCCGCACGATCTTTTTCCTGTCTCGACTCAACCTATATGCTCTAGATTTTTGTCACACCTTAGGTGAATCACCCTTTATATATTACAAAGGTACCTACATATTAGGGTGGCGTATATTTTGGAAATGTTCCAATTTCTTTCCCCCCCTAAAAGGCTGAATTAAAAAAAATTATGTGCAAAATTTCATTGAAATCGGTTAAAGTTAGCACGTGCCACCGAGCCCTTGAAATTTCCCATACAAATTACAGGTAGATTTTTAGTCTTTTACTAAAAAAAATTCCGCAAAACTGTAATTGTTGATGAATAAAAATGAAACTGGGCAAAATTATTAAAAACATGATAAAGTATAAAAAAAAAATATTTTTACATTTAAAAAAAAATTTTAACCACTTAAAAATAACGATGGAAAAGAGTGATTTTTGGTATTTTTTTTTTTTTTACATTTTTCATTTTATTGTGGCCAATTAAAGATGCTGCGGGTATATTTTTTTTTTTAATTTTTTCATGAAGTTATCAATATTATCTTATATGATCAACAAATGAACAGATTTTATTGCGAAATTTTTGTATATAACGAAAAATAAATAAAAGAATAGTGTAGCATCGCAAAATTAACATTTAGTGTAGAAAGAATGAATAAATATTAACTCTTACTAAAGTTTTGTTGACCATATGTAGATATAAGTAATATAATGCTGATAATTTCACGAAAAAAATAAAAATATACCCACAGTATGGCGAAACCCACTTTCTCAGACTCCTCAATCATCGTTGTGGCAATTTTGATTATAACCACCAATTTGTTTTTTACACGAAACCAACATTTGAAACCAAAAATGACTTAGAATAGTCACGTCCGAGAACAACGAAATTGCTTTTCCCTGAAGTTACGTTCCACGTTATCAGCGATTCTCGTTCAATATCAAAAAGACTATCTCAATCCCTTTAAAAATCTTGAGATTTTGAAAAAAAAAAATAATAATTCATTCAGTTTCAACAAAGAGAGAATTTTTCTGTTCAAAATCAAACGGTATCTTTTTAATATCCAATTCAGAAACAAACACTTTACGATACTCTATACAAGCTCTGATAAATTAAGTTGTCTACCAGATTGGGCCATGAGCACCCAAACCCAATCCCAAGTCATGAGCACCCAATCCCAAGCCATGAGCACCCAATCCCAATCCATGAGCACTCAATCCCAATCCATGTGCACCAATAAGTCCTCCATGTCCCAGTCCGTATGGTGCATATGCTGGTGCAGCAATCTTAGTAATTGGAGCAGCATAAGAGATTGGTGCAGCAATTTTGGCAATTGGCGCGGCATAAGAAATTGATGGTGCCGAAAGTCCATATGGTGAGCCATATGGTGAGCCATACGGTGAACCATATCCACTCAAAATCGGTCCATGTCCCAAACTTGCAAGTCCTGGTGCAGCCGCAGCACAGGAAATCAAAGCAACAACGGCAATTGTAATCTGCGCGGTGGGAAAGATTTATGAATTAATTCTCTCTAGTCTCCCAACGAATAAAGCGCTAGGTGTACTTACGAATTTCAACATATTGATATATTAAAATGTGAATTTAACTGATGGAGAACTGGATGCAAGTGCTGTTGATCACTGGAGAACTGTCCTAACCGGAGTATGACACTAGATTCGGAGGCATATGCTTTTATATGAAAATCGAATTGGGCGACTTTTACTTTTTTGTTGCACAGAGATACACTTATTATAGAATAGCTATATTATGTTGTGCGGGGCAAGACATAGTGCATAGAGGTCTAATGTCTAAGAGAGCATTTAACCGCACCTCGGCATCGATTGAAACCTTCAGGTTAGCTGCAATTGAAGTTGTTCCTAGGGCTGTTGGGGTGGAGTGGAGACCAACATGGTCGGTCATAGGCTTGTATGTTGCCATAATAGTTTGTGATGCCATTGGCAAAGGAATAAATTAAGCCTGATGGCTGCAACAATTGGGCGGTCCTGGGTGGCTAAACTTGCCGAAGTTTCTGATCAACAACACTATTGCATGCGAGTTAAACAGATGCATACGATATTAGATAATAATTATTGGACATTTTGGTGATCTTGGTCATCTGGACGTTTCAAGCTATGACTTACCAATATATAGGTATAGGTCGAGTTGAATACTTGCATGCGTGCATAATTGTCGTTTGGCAATAATTATTATGTGTGTGCAGTGTGCACTCACAGAGTAATTGTTAATCGGCGCTTATTCTAGTTTTTAATTACAGTTTCAACGGAAATGATTAATGTTCAGCTATTTTAAAAGCCATTATAAGCCAACTTAAATGGTTAAAATCATATGTTAGGAGAACGCGGATTGCACTAAGCGTTAAAAAGAATTTTTTGGTAAAATAATAAAAAACTAAAATCAGCTACTTACATTTGGAAATTATTTAAACAAAATATCTTAGGTCTACCAAACTCTAAAATAACCTTTTTTTTTACTTCTTCTTCTTTCTGTTTTAATGTTCAAAATTGCCAGGTATCACATAATTCAAAATATTCTATTGACTAAGGAATTTAATACCAACTAAAACTATAATTTCAAAAAAATTAATTCAGTCGTTTTTTAAAAAAATGATTTTCGAAAAAAAAAAAAAAACTTGAACTTCTTTTAAAAATCCAAACAATATTTTTGTGAAAATATTTGTATGCTATTTTATTCAGTAAAAGGATCTGCATACAAAAAATTTAAATCAGAATCGGTTAAGCCGTTATCCAGAAAGTTGAGGCGGTTCTATGGCAGGTATCATTATTTTTGAGCTAAAAAAATCTCGATTTCCCCTCTAGGGAATGACCTAAAAATCCTATACTCCAAGTTTGAAGAAAATCGGTTCAGTGGTTAAGGCTGTAGGTTGGTTGAGGTACAGACAGACAGACGGAATAGCGGGACCCACTTTATTCGTGTTATCTATCATCGTACTTTCAAGTTTGATTGAAATCTCGAGTAGTTCATTTTTTTTACGAATCCAAAACTTGCCGTACAGCACTATGCAAGTAAAAAAGTCAATATTTTTAGACGTTCTCAATTTCTTTTTTGTTTAATCGTTTTTGGAATTAACAGTTCAAATCGTTTTTATAGAAAATTTTGAATCAAAATTGTATGATCAGTTTTCGAGAAAAATAAGATTTTTCTTAACGGTTTTTAAAGAATTATGTGAAAGATGTTGTTAATTTGGCTGAAAGATCTTCTAAGAAAACGGCTTGTTGCCAACTTAAATAAAAATCATTTCAATTGCTTTCGAGACAGATATTTTAAGTTAAAAAAATAAATTTTTTTATGAAATCCAAAAAATGTTTTTTTTTTTTTTTTAATGTAAATACTGCCATGTTAACTGAAAATGACGTATCGGACATTTGTCGATTTTTTAGTTAAGGCCAAGTTTAAAATCCTCGGGATGGTTTTTAATGACAACTAATGTTGTATCTCGCTTTTCGAGCACTCGAACAATCGAGCCACATTGTTTTTTTTTTAATGAAAATTGTTTTATAGCTATTAAAAAAAATGGCAAACTCCCAATCATAAAAAAAAATATGAAGATACGTCATTTTCAGTTAAAACGGCAGAGTAGATATCAATTCAATCAATTAATTTCGAAAAAAGCGAAAATACAAAAATAGGTTGTTATATTGGAGCTTGTGGGAAAATTGGCCACACAAGATAGAGTAGATAGAGAAATAAATTAACTGAATTTCATTAAAAAGAATCTGAGGACCCATTTTTGAGTGATAATCGATTTTCGTAAAATGCTAAAAAGAATTTTATTAAGCTTTATTTTTATTTAAAAAAAAAAAATAGGAAAAAGTGGCGGGAGAATTTTCAAGAAACGTGAGGTACCAAGTTTAAAAAAACTGGTTGACTATTTAGGCAGCAGCTTAACAAACAGATCAGAAATAGTGATGGGACAAATTTCCTGATCTTTTCTGATTAAAATTTTAAATCAGACAGAGAAAGCGAATCTTTTGTCGAAAAAGCATTATTCGTTTGCAGAGCCTGATGACTACCTTCTGTCAAATTTTTTATTCTTTTGGGACAACAATAATAATAATAAATAGCTAGAGCGTGTATATTGAGTTGAGAGAAGAAAAAAAAATCGTATGGAAGGGGGGGTCTATTTCCCCCCCCCCTCGTTTAGACGGGAAGGGTAAATTTCTTAAATAATTTACTCAAAACAGAAAAAAATTTATTAAAAAGCAAAAGTAATCGTTACAACAACATGTTATACTTTTTTTACTCTTTAGTGTTTGACTTGAAATTGATAGGAAATACTAAAAACAAAAATATTACTTAATATCGTCAAATTTTGAACACATTTTTTTCAAAATAATTTGAGTTAAAAACTAATAAAAGAACGGATTTCTGGCTTTAAAAAAAGTGTAGCATGAAATTGTAAGTGTTACCGTTGTTTTTTTTTTATTTTAAGTCGATTTTTTTTTTAGAAAATTGCCCCTCCCGACGAAATAGGGGGAAGTAGACCCCCCTCTCAAACGAATTGTCAAATTTTAAACAAAAAAGAACATATACTTTTACTGCATTATACCTACTCAAGTAATAAGCTGAAAAGTGATATCCTACTAACCTAAAACCCAATTGTCCTTTTTCAGCCCACAATCAATGGCCCGGCAAATAATCTGCTTATTAATTTCGCTCATCGAACAACCTTCTGCTGAACGATGTTTTTTTTTTTATTAGTCTTTTAGTAATTTTTCTTTCCAGCTACTGCGTTTCAATAAATGCAAAAGTTTCTTAATCCTTAAGCTTATTATGCTGCTGATGCAAAACGAAATTTGTCTTTGGTGTCCAAAACGATTTAAAAAAAAAAAAAAAACATAACGCATACAAATCACAAAAAGCCACGCTGTAATGAAAGATACAACAAATACAATAATACGAAGCGAATAAAGCCCAAATATAACTTTTTCACCACATGCACAATTAATGGTCCGGGCAATTAATTCTAGTGCGAAAAAGAACGGAGACGTCTTCAAATAAATCTGCTACAGTATCCATACATTTTTTGTTTATGATTTGGTTATGTAATTTTTGTGTGACATTTTACATGTCGTATTAGTAACTTACTAGGCTTAACCTATAAATTTAAACAAATTTTTATTTCTCAGTGAAAAACTTGAACTTAAGCGGCCAATGAGCGGCACTCAAGTCTCCTGTGTTGGTGACTTAGGTGTCACTTATTTTAGATTATAAAACTGAGTCCAAAGTCTCAACATTGAAAAATTAAGTGCCATTTTTTCCGTTAAGTAACTATAAAACTGGCCCTTAATGTTTCACAATAACAATATTTTTTCAATTGCTGTTTTCAATAATATTTAACCTTTACCTTTTATATTTTGATAACCAATATTTTTTTTTCAGAAATATGTACTATCAATATTATTAAATGTCTATGTATGTATTAACTGTCATATATGTAACTATAAAGGGCCTATTATTAAATCTTTAATTCAGGATTTCTTAGCTAGCATAAATTCCGGTTCTAAACAAATGCAATGATCTTAAAATCGGACAGGGTCATGAGAGTATATTTATAAATTTTACCATTTCATCGAAACAATCAAACGGGTTCGAATTGGTAAACTTCATGTGATCGCTGCAATCATGCAAAAGATAGATAGGTACTTACCATTTTTGAAAATAATGCAAATTTAATAATTCAGTCTGCTTCATATGTCAAAATCAGGTTTTTTATAGCATGTCAAAGTATTTAATCAATGTGTCGGGTATAAACAGTGGGGCGGGTAATATCCCATACTTGAAAAAAAATTAAAGGGGATACATCGAAGAAATCGATGGATTTTTTTAAAATCCCAAATTTTAGTATTTTTGCTAAAAGAAAAGAAGAGGATTAACGTAAAAGAGTAAAAAAAAGTTCTTTTCTGCAAAAAAACAGTTCTGCCAAATGTGAGTCTGAGTGTTTAAATAAAAGCCAAAACTCAACGTGAGAATAAGTTCCATCCGCTTTAGGTTTTATGGAAATACTGCCAACGCATGAGTTCCCGCATTTACTTATTCGCAAATTTTAGAGTTTGTGGGTTAATGCTTAACTGCTCCAAAACAAAAAGTGAAAAAACATGCGTTAGAAATATGTGTGTTTGAAAAAACGTATTAGAAGTTTTGTATTTGATATGTCAATTCAGATTGATTTCACAGACCAAACACAACTTTTTTGCACACAGGCATCTCTAAACATATTTCTGTTCACCTTTTTCACTTTTTGCCATACTTTTTGCAAAAACTCTTGAATGTAGTTAAGCCTTTATTAACGTACCAATGTGTAGGCACCATTGAATTTAAAAAATCAATCGAGACTTTTTTCAAAAAGTAGGGCAAAATGTGAAAATGTGGCGACCAAAAATATGCTTTAAGATGCCTGTGTGTGAAAAAATTGTGTTTTTTTTGTAGTAACAATTTGAAAGGACATATCAAACACTATTTTCGCAGGCTTTTTCGCACACAGGCATTTCTAGCGCATGTTTTAATTTCTCACTTTTGTACTTTTTGCAAAAAGTCTTGAATGTAGTTAAGGCTTTAAACTTAATAATAAACTTAATGCTAAATAAAATGTATTCTTGGTGAATAACGGTCAGACGCTCAAACAAATTTGTGCATCAAGCCTTAGAAATTAAAATTTACAAAATTCCTCAAAAATACTTTATCTGACGCACAAAAGCGTCCCTATTCTGTTTTGTAAGAAATATTATTTTTTTTAATGACTAACGAAAGTGAGCGTGTCACTAGACGTATTAGTATATAGGCATAATGGATCCTGTCTATTGCATTATATTTTGATCCAAAATTCTTGTTATTGTTTGGCACAATTTCTATTTTTTTTTTTTTATTCATTGTCATTCTCCCCCACTGTTAGACAACCGTGCGTTTTCAATACAATGTCTTTTGCTATAAAACTTGTTCAAGACTCAAATCAACTCTATATTCTCATAGAATAAAATTTAAATAAATTATTATTGTGAGTGGTGCGGCAAGTGCTAGACTCTCTGTCGTCTCGAATGCACTCATTCATGTTTAACTAATCAGTGATCTCTGTTGATCTCGATAGATTTTCTAATAAATTTAAATTAAATTAAAAAAAAAAAAAAGATCGAAACAATTTACCAAGACTTTAACTATAGCAATGGAAATAGCGGCCTGCAGTCACAAATCGTTTTGTATATGAAAGACCCACGCGATCTTTTGTAGAGATTAACTTTTGAAGATGAACAAACCCCCAGGCTCATTAAGCATCAGATAAGTGGATGTTTAATGTATATAGGTATATCATTATCACACCTACTCAATTGCATAGCGTCATCCGTATTTTAATATACAGAATGGCTTCTTTTATGAATAGATAGATATAAATGGCGCCCGAGCTTTAAGCATGATGATGATAGAAACTCAAAGAATACTAATGGCGGTATTATGTTAATAAGAATTCCTACGCAGATTGATTAAAATATTAATCGTCATATTTAACAGATAATGGATTTTAGAATGAAAATCTGTCATAAAATTATGAGAAAGAAAGTGTTTCCAGAATAATTTCTGACGTAATATCCGAACAATTCGGCCACGATAAACTCGTTTTCTGACAGCAACTTTATATAGGTGGGGTGATTTAAGGGAACACCATTAATTAAATAAATATTTTCTTTTTTAATTAAGATTTTCAATAAACTTAAAGTTGTGTTGTTTTGCGCTCAAAAAAAATGTATCGAAAATTGAATAAGGTACAAAAATTCGCATGTTTGCTACTTTTACGTTCGAAAGCAAATGTTGCGCTTCAGCATGAAGTTAGGACCGATATTTTCGATAAGTGTGCTGTGTCGTTGTTATTTAAAAAAAAATCGAAAATGCAAATGTAATAACACAGGAATGAGAGTGAAATGGAGCAAAGCAGCGACCCAGTGATTATGTGATTAAATCGAATTTTTAAATACCAAATTTAATTGTTTTAGTCCGATATAAATTTTTTAAACGATTTTTAACATAATTTTGTATATGTAAATTTTTAGTAGCTCACCGGAAAGTTAGTTTAAAATCGATTGCAAAATTTGAAGTTTCATTTCTGTACCTACTCGTAACATGTTACGTTTTTTCTTCATTAAATCCTTTGTCATAAAAAAACCCACAATTTTTCTCAATATATATTTTGTATATTTTTTGGTATAACAAAAAAAAAAAAACATTAAAAATTCTAAGACTATACAAAATGGACATAAAAGTACATACATGTTGACTATATAATTATCAAGTCTAAAACAGAGAATAAAATGAAAGAATTAATATTTATACATTCTTCCTATCTGATGGCGCTCCACAAATTAACTCCTAAGAAACAGAAATTTCTTACCAACCATGGCCATAGCCGTAGCCATGTCCATAGCCGCCACCATAGCCATACCCATGGCCATATCCTCCAAAGCCATGACCAATGCCTGCTGCAACTTTAATTACAGGAGCAGCCACTGCAACTGGTGCTGCTACAGCTACTGGAGCGGCCACCGCAGCATATCCAATGCCGTGTCCAATACCATGTCCAATACCGCCGTATCCATGACCATAGCCGTATCCTCCGAAGCCTCCATAGCCGCCGTATCCATGGCCGATAGGGGACACAATCTTTGTGACAGATGGTGCAACATAGCTAGCTGCAATGCCGTATCCATGACCCAAGCCATATCCACCGTATCCATGACCTATCCCTCCGTATCCACCATATCCTCCATAACCACCCAAGAATCCTCCCAGACTGGACTGCACGCAGACCAGCAAAGTGAAGGCAACAGCAATCTGCAGAAGATTCACAAAAAATTATTGTTCTAGCCACTTGAAGGACTCCATAGAGAACCTCGTTCGAAATATACTCACATATCTGAACATCTTGCTAGATTTAGTGTGGATGATGGAGCTTGTCGAATGATAGACAACTGTTGGTTGAATGATGTCGTTGGAGGAACACCTAAGGTATTTTATACTCAAAACTAAATCATACCGCCTTCCAATTAGGAGCCCGCGAACTAGGAATCGCATTTGATTTCCAAAAACTGCGTGCACTTATTTGCTGCGTAAATCAATGCACCGTTTCAAATATCCACATAAGATGACCAAAATAACACGTTAGTTGCGCGACAAAAACAACGCAACACAATCTGGCTAATCAGCAATATCTTTTTTTTATATTTGGATCCATTCTATATCTATATACCAACCTGACTTGCTTCTGCGACTGCCACATTAATCCAATTACTTAACCGAATGCCACCTGTCCAGCCGCGCAGCTCATGCCAAATGCAGTTTTCCACGCGTTCCCATTTCGAGGTGTGCACCCGATTTCTTGCTCCTTGATTTATGTCTGGGACCGCTTAGTGGTGAATTTGTGGGCATTTCGGTGTTTTTAATAAACCTATGTTTGGTTTAATCAAAAGACGTAATAGCTGCAGCGTGGCAGCCGACGACGCACGCACGGAGCAGTGGGAAGCGAAGAAGTATAGGCATTTCGTGTTTGATTTGTTACGGCATCAGGAAAATTAGATAATATGGTCTCTGGGAGGCGGTTGTGGATACTTATGGTCGTGTAGCAGTTTGTTGATTATTTTTTTTCCAGCTGAGTGCATTTGGAGAAAATATCTTTTATATTTTACCATCAGCTATAAAGATCGTTGAGTATAAAGCTAACTATAATACAGGGTGTTTTGCATAAGATGCGACAAAAGGTTATATGACATGTCAGATGGGTTGAGACAAGAAAAAAACATAGTGTGGTAGGGGGGAAGGTCCCCTGCTTTGGTAAGATGGGAAATTTTCTAAAAGAATCGACTTGAAATAAAAAAAAAAAAAAACATTAAAAAAGAATGGCCACACATACTCGTATAATATGATGCTACGTTATTAGATACTTTTTTTTTAAATATTCAATTCGCCTTTTAAATTTTAGTGAAACAACAAAAGTCAGATGCTTAAATGTCTTCTAGTCTTTGATGGACTGTCATCCGGAGGTCTAAGTTCGACCCCAGCTTCGCAACCTAATAATCTTTAAAATATAACGGCTTGCGAGGAATTGGCAAGCCGTTCGGATTTGGCAATAAACTGTAGGTCCCCTCCATTCCTGCAGACACGCACACAGGAATGTTTGAGAGTTTTAAGTCACCAGGCCCTAGTTCTTTATGAGCTGGTGTGCCAGTAAATTTATTTTTATTTTACTAATTACATAGGGTAATTGCGGGAGAGATTCCGCATTTTTTGAAAACTCAATTTTACGGTTTGTTATTAGTAAAATTATTTAAAATTTTTAAATGAACCTTGACAATTGATATTCTACAAAAAAAAAAAAAACGATTACTTAAACGTTATATTGTTTGAAATAACAATTAACAAAAAATATAGTATACTGTCTTCGGCGTCCCTCCAAACAAGTGTGGGAGAGATGGAGAGATGCCCACCGCTGCGCCATAAGAGTACTAAAAAAAAATTTATTTCACACAAAAGGAAAGGCATCCAGAGTCACCACAAATGACAAAGCAGTTCTTTTTTGTAAATTGTGCAGTTTTTGTGAATCCATTTGCATTATCTTCATCAACATTGTACTCTATTTTCTTTTTTTGGAAAAATATTTTATTTATTGTGATCAATAAATTTTTTTAAACTCCCTTGTAGGCATTTTTTTTTAGTTCGGGGCTTATTAGACACTGTGGTGATTTCCTATTTTTTTTAAGGTTTGATGGTAGAGTAAGAACATCTGAAGGATTGTAAAGGACTACGCAATTTTCCTTAAAGGAATAATTTGGTGCAGCAGTTTGGTGGGTGTTTATGTCTTGAAGTAAGAAATATTGGGATAAATTTTCTTCATGCTAACAATAAGCTGGTGACTTTGCTGATTGGAACAATTGGGACTGTAGGTATAGATTTATATCAGGACGTGAAGCGTAAGTAAAGTGAATTGGTCCATCCTGATATCGTCAAGAAATGTACTGGATGCGTGCTTGCGGCTTGAGGGTGTAGATCTGGAATCTTCCCACTCCCATTAAAACTTGCTTAATGCCATGTTTCCTATTCGAACATCTTTTGAATATACTTTTTATGACATTTTAAATTTAAAAAAATCATTATTAATAACAATTTCAGTGTGCAGCATCTCACCTCAAAAAAAGTGTGGCATCTCTCCCCGGAGTAAGGGAAAGATGTCACACCATGCCAGACAAATTAAAAAAAGTCATAAGTTGAAACAAATCACTTGAGCTTGAGCCACTTTAAACCACTTATTTACCAAAAATGCTCACTTGCAACAAAACAGGTTTTCCAGCTTAGCGCAATCAATCGGTGCGTAAGGATGTCTACGCACCGATTGATTGCGCTAAGCTGAAAAATGTCCACGTAATAAAAGAGAACATAAAACTAAACAAATTTCAATAACTTTCGTTAACTTCTATAAGAAACCAATTTGTTTCTGTCATTTGTATTTGAAAACCTAATAAAAAAAAAAAAAAAAAAAAAAACGGTTTGGCTCGGCTGACTACAAATCTGACTTTTAAGGCATGCAGCATCTCTCCCGACGCGGCATATCTCCCGTAATTAACCTACTTAGTAAAAATATAATTTTACAAAAATACGGATTGAAGTAGAGTTTAAGGAAAACCTACTTTTGTTATTTTCAATTATTGAATATTGTTGAATATTAAAAACAAAAATATTTCTTCAAAACGTAAAAGTTTGAAGACAACTTGTTTTTTTTTCTTTGTTTTGTTTTTTTTTTCAAAATTTGTAGTTTTAAAATTAATTAATTAATTTTTGAAACTATATTCACTTAAACAATTTTAATTAAAAGCAGGATAAAAGAAAAAAGTGTCGCCGTTCTTAAATGTTTTTCTTTTTTTTTTCTATTTTAAGTCGATATTTTATAAAATTGCCCCTGCATGTCGGTCGGTGGCAATTACTAACTATGGCATTGTGTGTAGACTAAAAGTATCCCGGAGTTAGAAGTTGATATCATTGCTTGCTTGAGAATTAAAGCCATTTTACAACTTTTTTTTAAACTACTGTAAAAAGGCCGGTGGTGGTCCCGGCGCAGTGGAAGTAGTGCTTGACTGCCAACCTGGATGTGTGGGTTCGAGCCCCAGTCTAGGTAGCATTCTTTTCTATATTCCCTCAACTGAACGCCACCCCTGGGATTTAATGAGATAATCAAAACCTTATTTCTCAGTCCACTGTGCCAACAAAAATCTATCCTATCCTTCTATTCCTTCTAACATTGCCTAATTTATAAGACCCTAGGTCTTACTGGCAAATATATGTTTGTGTTGTTTAAAAAAAAAAAAAAAACCGCTAATTGAATTATTCTGAAAACCGTTTCTGCACTTTATGGTCCTATTATCTGTAAAATAAAATACATTCGAAGGCAATATCTCTATTCGTTCTCGAGATATCATCGACGAAAGAAAGCTCAGGAACGAACGTACATACTACACAGGCATTTTTATTAACACGATAACAATGGGAAGTTAATAAAAGAGTTTAATTTCTTACTGGAGGATTAATATCCTTAAGTGGTCTTAATTCCTTGCATCGTAATGATATTTGATATTTCATTTGATTTAAATTCGAAAACATCTGTGCTAACTAAAAACTGTATAAGTAGATATGCACTAATTTATTATTTAAATGCGCCATATCCATCTGTGTCAATCCTAAGACTTTTAAAAAAAAAAATTAAATAAACTGTAAGTTTGCCCCTCCGTCCCAATTTAATCGAAATCCTGCGTACGCAAAAGGACTAACACAATAGAGTTGATATTAATAATATTTTGTTTTATTAATTTTGTACGAAATTTATGTAGATGTCACTATACCTACACAGAATAATAGTCCAGGAATTTGCAAAAAAAACTCATTTTTATTAACTGGACCCTCGTAAATGACTTTTTGAGCTGTTGTAATTACATGAGCTAAAAGAGATATTTTCTAAAAAGTCCCATTTTCATGACCTTGGCCCCTTTTAAGAGATTTTTTGACTTTTCGATTTGCTGTAACTTTTTAGCGGTTAATCCTACGAAAAAACCGGTAAGATCATTTCGGTGGGAAATCACCTCAGCTACAAGATTGGGAAATAAAATTTTTCTCTAGCACAAACCGTTTTTGATAAATTTGCAAAAACTTATTTTTATGACCCCTTATAACTGACTTAGCGCTATAGCGGTCATCGGATCAGTGAGGAACTCTCTGTTTTTAAAGAGTTACATTACCAATGTCCATGCCAAATTTCAGCCTCTAACCAGTGTTGCCATATTCTTGTGGATGCATTATCATACCATTGGCTATTTTATGATCATACGAGAGGGTAAAAAAAAAATGTTCACAAGAACCCGTCCACAAATGACACGATTTCCTTGAGCTCATACATGTAAACAGTTTTCCGCATTGTCACCCTGACCATACATTGATCTTTTTATGGACAAAAAATTAAGTGAAACATCTGTATAAATCCTTCTTTTGTCTGTTTTCGCAAACAATATTGGAAATGGAAGGACACAAATTTTAAGTATTTTAAATTTACTCAATGGTACAAAATTCAAAAATTTGCTATTCATTTTTATATTTTATAGAATAAAGGACGGAAAATATTATTTTTGTACTCACGAAAATGCAGACGCAATAACAAAAAGAACGACCGAAATTTTTTTTTTTCGTTCTTTCTCTCTTTTTGCATAAGGCTAAGCACGCACTTGCGATTTCGATCGGGCGACTATTTAGTCGCAAGAAATAGAACACATCAGTTTCAATGTGAGCGACCGCACTTGCGACCGAGAAATCACAACTGAAATTCGTTCCATTTTTCAAGCGACGTGATTGCGGCAGAATAAAATGAAACAAATGCAATTACATGTTTCTGACCGCACTTGCGATTTAAAAATCGTAGTTATAAAATCAAATAAATAAATTTGATGGCACAACAACTCATGAAGAACTAGGGCCTAGTGACTTACAACTCTCAACCATTCCTGTGTGCGTGTCTACAGGAATGGAGGGGACCTACAGTTTATTGCCGAATCCGAACGGCTAACGAGCGGCACTTTTCTGTGACAGGAGATACTCTTGGAGGATTTGTCAATTCCTCGCAAGAGGCAGTAGCCGTTTTTTCTTTTAAATAAATAGGTGGCGAGGCTGGGGATCGAACCTTAGACCTCCGGCATGACAGTCCATCGCACTAACCATCACGCCACGGCTACTTCAAAATCGTAGTTGCGGAAAGAAATAAACATTCACGCAATTGTCAGTCACGCGATTTTTCAGTCGCATGAAATGAAGTTTGAAATGTGAGTGCGCATGCACAAGCGACTGAAAAATTGCGGCGCTTAAAAATAATGAAACAGGTTCCATTTTTAGAGCGACTTTTCAGTCGCAACGACTTTAAATCGCAACTACGTGCACAACCATTATGATAATGACTTTTAATCATACATCATACAAAGCCTATTATTATCATACATGTAGCATAATTATCATACGGTTGGCAACACTGCCTCTAACTAATTTGTTCCTTTCTTTGTCATTTTTTCGTCTATTCTTACTGGACTATAAAGTATAAAAGATAACGCGTAATAACAGGGATCTAATACTTTAATACATTAATTTGTCTCGATTTAATATTTATATGTATTCCTAAATGTTTTATCTTCGAGTTAAATACAAATAATATTATCTATTTATTGTCTTTCACGCATAAACGCATCAAAATAATTGAAATCAATTGAAGAATCTTTCTACTCAATATTTACTCGTTTATATCTGCTCAATATTTATTTGTATTATGAAACTGAATGTAAATTGGATATACAATACATACATAGGTATTTAGACATGAATTTGTGAAATTATTTTACCTCCAAGTATACATGTACCTATAAGAATTGACGATTGATTTATGACGCACGAAGTTCACGTTTGGAACACCTATTTCCATTGATACATGATATTGTGATGTAGAGAATAGGCTTTCTTACCACGTGACATTGGGAAAGATATTTTTTGGACTTATTGTTGTGTTATTTGGTCACGTCTTTAGGTGAATGATGGAAAAGGATGAGTTTTGAGTGGGTTTATATTAAATGTTAAATCCTAAATAATTATTTATTGGAAATAATTATATGGAAATAGACACTTCACCTGATTGTTTACACAATATTGAGCAGTAAATTATTGCATATAATTGAAAATTTCATATTAATTCAAAGCCCCTATGTTACATAGGTTCCCAGCTGTTGACATGTGTACTTATAAGAAAAAAGTAACCTCGCCGTGGACCCGGTTGCCATTTGCGGATGTTACAAAAAAAATGGAAAGACTATGTCGACCCCTTTCTGCCAAATTATCCTAAGCGACATCTTCATATTGTCACAATCGGACTTTAACAATATTGTTAATGATGTTCAATGCTGAAACTTGGCCTAACTGATTTCGTTACTGAGCAAACAAAAAACAAAATGTCGCTTACGATAATTTGGCGGAAAGGGCTTGATGTGGAATATAAATATTATAAGTATTATTAGTGCCATTTCACACATACCCTGAAACCGGGCGGCAGCGGCTAAATATCATTTGGTATAGTATTTCATTAAAAAGATTGAAATGCATTGAAAGATTCAAGGCTGAAATGTTAAATGGTTTTTTAAGGAAACTTCTTTTAAGCTAGGTTTAAGAATTTTTACAAAAAAAAAAAAAATCGATTTTAAATTTCATTTATTTTCAATTTTTACAAAATCTATAAAACATTTTTTCATTTGGTTTTTTTGTGTTTGACTTAAAATTG
This sequence comes from Epistrophella euchroma, assembly GCA_947049315.1. NCBI lineage: Eukaryota > Metazoa > Arthropoda > Insecta > Diptera > Syrphidae > Epistrophella > Epistrophella euchroma. The sequence goes on from OX346247.1 coordinate 45,122,691, forward strand.
TTGGTAGCATTGAATACTAAGCACAAAAATACTACTTAGATACGTAAAATTTTGAACACAATTTTATAATTTTTTTTTTCAAAATTTTAAGTTTGAAAATTATTTTTTGAAAACTGTTCACCAAAACAACTTAATTTAAAAAAAAAAAAACAAATAAAAGAAGAGATTTCTGGCTTTACAAAAAAGTATAACATGCCATTTTAACGATTACCGTTGTTTTTTAATATATTTTTTCTAATTTAAATCATTTTTTTTAGAATATTTCTCAAAAACTAATAAACACTTGAGCATATACTCTCCAGTGTTCGACTAAAAATTAATATGAGAATCGAATATTAAAAACAAAAATACTATCTAATAACGTAAAATTAAAAAACAAATTATCTCAGGAATACTACCCTAAAATATAAATCACAAATTAGGGGACATATAATTTTTTTTTTGAATTTTGCAAAAACAAAATTTGGTATGCCATTTTTAAGAATTTATTAATATACAGCAATAAGTTCAAAAAATTCATCAACTTGTTTTCAAAAAGAAAAAAGATTTTTCAAAAAAAAAAAATTTTAACTCTTTTTTTGTTAAAAAATCATTACGGTCAATTGAAATTCATTAAAAAAATTCAAAGCTGAAGAACAAAAGAGAAAGAAACCTACCTTAGGGCTGGGTTCAACAATATTTACAAAATTAAGGTCTCAAATTTGTTAACAAAAACGACACAGGTGGCTGATTTTCTTCGAAATTTTAATGACTCTAGTGATTCTTTCATAAGTTCGCAACATGAAGATTCTGAGTAGTTTATCAGACAATGTTGCATTTAAGCATTTTTAAAATATTATTTACAAACCGAAAAAAAATAATTAAAGGAAAATATAATTTGTTTTAGCACATTTTTTTTTATTTTAATATTTTCGTTGGCTAAATATATCAATATAATATTATTGAACCATTAAAATATATCTTTTACAAGCAAAGCTATATTTAAAGTTATTAATTATGCAAGACCAAAACCGTTCGATCCAGTCAGGAATATTTTACTTGCATACATTTTTACATTTTATATAAAAATAACAGTGGCACACAAAATTTTGAAAAAAATCAACTCGAATCAAAAATTCACATATTTTTTTTTTCAATTTTTTCTTTGAAATTTAATTGCACTTAAACAACTTTATTAAAATAAATGAATGGAATATTAGCCTTTAAAAAAGCTACAACACGTCATTTTGTTATACTTTCATTAATATGTTCCATTTTAAGTCAACTTTTCAGAAATTGAATTTGGCATAAAAATTATAACTACATAGCAGTGGCGTGGCGTGGATGAGTTCAAATGGGTAGTTGAAGAAAATTAGTGACCGAAAACGTAGATAGCTAAATTATGAATGTATACTTTATCTTGCCTATATCGCGCATCCCTAAATTCAATTGAATTGAGTTACACTTCTCTGTTCATCACCATTTCTTCTTATGGTCAAAATAACACGGTTTTCCCCGACATACTTAAGGAATTTTTGTTATATGAATAAATAATAAAAGAACAAAAGCAAAGAGAACAGATTTGTTCTATCCAGTTCCAGCTAGAAATTGATTTTATATCTCTATGATTTTTTGATGTGTGGTATGGAGTTGGAGAAGAGAGACATTACATTCCTTATTTTTAATCATAATTTGTGTTGAATGGTTGCATGTTGAATTCTAAAAGGTAATTCGAGAGGAATCGTGTTATATAGGCGCCACGCCACTGCTACATAATGTTGTTTTTTTTTAACATTTCAAAATAATTAATTAAGATTACAAAAAAACAGTTTTAAATGATGGCTATAATTGGCTTCTGAGGCACACATAACCTATGCTACCTTGTATTTTTTTTTAAATTAAATTAAAAAGCGTAGCTGAAAAAATATGAGTAGGTATTCCTCAACGCATTCACATTCTAATCATTTAAACGATTTAAATCTGTCACAAAATATTACATCTTTTAGTGTTCATAAACGTTCTGTGTAAGATATGTGCTTCTTAAATCCCTGTCTAATTGACACGTAGAATCTGTGCCATATCAACTTTTTTATCAATTAGTTTTAATTTTAACATCGACAATATAAATACATCGCAATTACAATATTATCGTTTAACATCACAAAGTTGCCTATCTGATCTTTCGCAAAGTTGAAACTCTACAAGTAGGTAAAAAAAAAAAAAAAAAAACTGAACTCAAGGTCAACGCTTCTGTTAGGCCAATATGTTTTAACTAAATCCATCAATTACTAACACTTTTAGCTTTTGAGTCCCATGATGCAATTATAACCGACTCGGCACAGGTAAACTCTTGCAACTTAAATCGATTGTGGTCATCGAAAGTTCAATTTAATTTCAGTGCAAGCCCAATCCCCAGCTCAACAAGATCAAGAAGTAATTACATAATTGCTTGCGTCGCACAGTGCAACCCCTCTTACAACTCAGCACACAACTATAAGGTTCAACAACTTTTACTCGGATTGGGCCTGATGTTGTTCACATTTAAATGATTTTTTATTAATAGCTTTCGATGGCAGGAAATGGATAGAAATATGCCACTAGTGCAGTGAGTCATTGAAAGTTGTTGTCGTGAGGCTCCTAGAGACAGGCCAGGCAGGCAGGCAGGCGCAAGCACCAATAGACATCTTTGGACAGGTTTTTCGTGGTGCACCTCGAATTAATGTGCCAAAAACGTGACAATTACTATTACGACGAAGTTTGGCGGCGTCTGCGAGGCGGAAGGTCTGTGTTGCCATAACTTACTCTACTTCGTGCATAATAAATCTTTAATTCGAGGAGGCACCTTTTAGTGCTTTCGATTAAGTACATTTATTGTTTTGATGGACACATCGCACATTGTTATAAGGCTCATCGTGCGTTATCTTGGGTGCGAAAGTTGACAGATGGTATATAAGCCAAAATTTGAATTGCAGATGGCACATTCTTCCGGTAACTTCCTTCCAGATATATCCAAACTTCAATTATGGCTATTAACGTAAATCTACTGAATCCTCCTGATTCGTTTTTTTTTTCGATAACTCAACCTATTTTCAACTTTTTCTTTTTAGTTGACCATTCTACTTGGCATTTTAACATTCATCCAATCAACATTTGCAGGACAACTTCATGGAATTTCCTATTCTGCCGTTTCAACTCCGTTCAATTACAACTACGGCAGAATAGCTTCGTACTCATCTCCAATTATCGCCAATCCATCAGTAGCTGCATCGTATTCTACCCGATATACTGCTTATACTGCCGTTCCATTGACTGCTTCAGTTGCAGCTCCTGCTTTGATTCCCAGGCAACCTGTTGGTGGGTTAGTACGAGCATTTGCTGCTCCGTCATTTTCAAGGCACTTGGGCTTTTCGAATTCCCTGATTGGACAGGGCGTTTCTGCTTATGCTGCAGTTCCAATTGCTGGCTATAGAGCTTCCTTTGGAGGTCCTTCAATTAGAAGCTATCATGGTGCACCGTCGTCGTCATTAAGAAGCTTTCCTGTTGCCTTAAGTATCCAGGGACTATATCCATCATCTGCAGGGTTTGATGATCAACTTCTAACTGATCAAAGAACATTTGGAAATTTTGACAATGAAAACCCGCTTTCTGGTTGGTAGATATGAATATTGCAAAATAAAATCAAACACAAAACATAAGATCGATATATTTACTTAAACCCGTACGATGACCCGACGCTAAATTTTGTCTTCGTTTTAGGTTATTAAATCATGTTTAACTGCCAGCTGAGAGACTAAAGTGTTTTTGGAAAAGGGAGAACCCTTTCCTGTGAAAAAAGTACATAATATTATTTGTCAAAATTATTTAAAAATCCTTTTGTTGTTACAACATCTTCTAATGCTGCTTTCTTTAATAAGTTTATATTAACGGGCACATGCAATAAGATCTGAATCAATTTTGTCAAAATATTGAGTAGCAATGAATTGTCTTCATAAATTAGGTTTGTATCATAATAAAATGCACAACTTAGTCGCACTAATTTGTTCTTTATGTGCCATCACACTGTGGTTTCAAGGTCTGAAAACGCATAAACCTTTTCATCAGATATAATTATTTTATAGGAACTTTAAGTTGAAGGTAATATATTGTTAACAATTTCCAAAAATGAACAATATAGCACATAACATATTATATGGGACGTTAAATTGAAAAAAATATTAAAAATTAACATATTTGGAGATTGTTTTATAGTAAAACAATCTTCCTGAATTTCTTAATCAAATCTTAGTTTTTGAGAAAAAAAAATCAATAATGTTATAATTATATAAAATTTTGTAAACATTTTTACGAAAAAAAAATCTGGTACACCATTTTTGAGTATTTATTAATGTTTATTTAAAAATTAAATTTCGAAAAAGTCATCTAAAATATTTAAAAACAACGGTACAATTTAAAATGCCATGCTATACCTTTTTGGAAAGCCAGAAATTTCTTCTTTGATGTTCATTTTAAATTAAGTTTTGTTAGTGAATAGTTTTTGAAAAATTAATTTCCAAACTCGAAATTTTGAAAAAAAAAGTTTCAAACTAAAATGTCTTTTAGTTTTTGAGAAAATTGAAAATAACGATATCTACTTTACTACATATTTTGTAGAAATAGGATCTTTAGAACAACAAAATAACGGATGGAAGTCGAATTTAAGGAAAACTTACTTTTGTTATTTTCAATTTTCTCAAAAACTGGCCTACACTTGACATCTGGTTTTCAATGTTTGACTAAAAATTGATGGGAGTATTGAACATTAAAAATAAAAATACTACTAACTGACGTAAAATTTTGAACAAAGTCAGTTTGAGCACAACTTAAAAATTTTTTTTTTTTTCAAAAATTTAAGGTTGAAAATTAAGTTTTAAAAAACTGTTCACTGAAAGAACTTAATTTATAAACAAAATGGAAGCACATATTTCTGGCTTAACAAAAAAGTATAACAAATCGTTTTAGCCGTTAGCAACGTTTTTTGATAATTTTTTTTCTGTATTAAGTCAATTATTTTAGAAAATTGCTCCTCCTGTTATTTTCAATTTTCTCAAAAACTGAAAGACATTTTAGCATCCGGTTTTCTTTTTTGATTGAAAGCTAAAAAGAGCATTGAATTTTGAAAACAAAAATTATACTTAATTACATAAAATTTTGAAAAAAAATTGTTTGAAACTTTTTTTTTTTTCATTTTTTTTTTTCAAAATTTCGATTTTGGAAATTAATTTTTCAAAAACTATTCACTAACACAACTTAATTTAAAATGAACATCAAATAAGAGATTTCTGGCTTTCAAAAAAAGTATAACATGGCATTTTAAATTGTATCGTTGTTTTAAATATTTATTTTCTGTTTTAAGTCAATTTTTTAGAAAATTACCCCTCCTGTCTAAACGGGGGGAAATAGGCCCCGTCCCATACGATTTTTTTCTTGTCTTAACCCAACCTACTCGCTCCAGCAAATTGGTGCATCTAATACCAATCACCCTGTATAATAATTTTAATTTAAATCGGTTATAAAGATAATGAGAAAGTCCAAAATATAAAAAATGGTTCTATAGGGGTACTGTTAACAATTGATGCGCGGAGCGCGTGGCACCCTGCGTGCGAACACGTGCCCGAAGACGCATTCGCGCGCGTTTCCGCGTCCGTTCGCCTCCGCCTTTACGCACCCACCCGCGCGCAGGCGCCCCTACGCGGGACGCGGATAGGTGCACGGGCGCGTCGCGGAAAAATGCGCGAGTGCGTTGGCGGGTGCCATTATTTTTGGTCTTAAAAAAAAAAGAAAAAAAAACGCTAGATACCAAGTATAAATATAATCGACCCATGCGTTTAGGATGACAGACAGACATGACGGACCGACTTTCGAGACCCACTTTGTTCGTCTTCTTTATCATCGTCATTTCAAGTTTGATCAAAATCTCGAGTTCGAATTTTTTTGCAAATAACAAACCTACAAATGTATACTAGCCGATAATACCCGGCGGCGTTCGCCGGGTCTGTTTCAGTAAAACTTTAAGACAACCATATATCAACCAAAAAGATGATTTAAAATCATCACTCGATGATACCAAAGATAAAAAAAATATATAATATGTAAAATAATATACTATTATCTTTGATTATACCTAGCTACTCATATAACTACTGCACTCATGTTCTTACTACACTACAGAAAAATCCCTACCAACTTTTTATGTTTTTTTTATATGAACTTCTACTATACCTACTATACACAAAAATATCACCACGACTTGCCGACGGCGAAAACACTACCTCGCTCCCACCCTTACCCAAGGCAAATGCACAGGGTTTTTTTTTGTTATTGTCGCTGCCAAAAAACCTGCATACATTTTTTCACCATACAAATTTTTTACCTAAATAAAGTATTAAAAAATAATTGATTCTGGGATGGGATTAAATTCAATTTTGTTTTATTGAACATAATATATATACAATTTGGCTTATAACTAATGTGATACTATGATAAATTTACATTTGTTGGCACATAAGGGGCCTAACGTTAAACAATGTCTTAAGTTTAACAAATTATAGATATATAAATTACATGACAAAAAAAAAAAAATTTTTATTAAAAGTCGGCTGACTTAATCGTCCTCAGGATGTTCATTCCCGGTTGTCAATGGGATGGGAATCAACAACTATTCGTTATAAATAATTGAACTATAAGTAAATGTGAACGGAAAAACTATGAAACATAATTTTGCAAGAAAAATACCTACATGCCTTATTTTAGAAAATTTCCATATGATTTTTTTTGTGGTAATTTTGTAAATTTGTTTATTATTCTGTGCTTAATTAATGTTTTCTTTTCAGCTTGATCATAAACATACCAACTGAGTGAAGATTATTATTATTATTATTATTCCAGTCGAAATTTTGATTCTGGACCGTGCCTTCTATTAAAGCCTTTTAAACTGATAATATTTAAACTTAACGTTATTTAAATATTTAAAATTAAAAGTCATTTAATTTATAGAAAGTTTTGGTCCGAATGAATTTTGTTTAACCAGAATTCTAATTCAAGTCCACAGCATCAATATAATCATTGATTTTGCCTTTCAAACTTTTCTAAAATAATACATTTTCAATGGGGAGTTTCAAATGACCCCTAAAACAGAAGTGTAAAGTACATAAATACTATATTATGTACATATCTTTAAATCTACTTATCAGTTCACTATCATTGATGGTCATTCAAGGTTAATGAACGACCTAAACCGATCAACAAAAAAAAAAAATAACAAATTATTTTCAAGTTCGTTTATAAATTAGAAGCTCATGTGATCATCCTAAAATAAAATGGAATTGTTTTAAAGATGTTTAATTATATATAAAACTAGTTCAGAGATTTTATTCGCTTTTGTGTCATTAATTTGAATGTAAAAACAAGCTCAACCAAAATGAGGTCAACTTTTCGATAATTTTAATATCTAATCATTCGTCTAACACTAGAACTACCGGTTGATTTAATTTTTTTAAATTAAAGGAATAAAAATTAATTCAAACAGGTGAATATTCTGTTAAGTTTTTTTCTAAGCAAATTAAGGAAGTAAACGTAAAGTTTTTTTTCTTGTTTTTGGGTGTATTTGGAAGTGTTTCGATAAATTAAAAAGCCAAATATACCTATATATGTACTCGATCTATGTAAGCTTATTTTTACATTGCAGCAACACTTGTGGAATAATAATGATTATGGAAATTATACCCTTATGACGTTATTGTGTTTTACTGATTCGCTTAAACGATAATAGCAATTCGCTTTATTGACAAAATATTTCTTTGCATAGTCAAAAGATAGTAAAACAAAGGTGTGTTTTGTGATGCTTATTTGGTTCTAAGCATTTCATTTGTGCCTCTTTAAAAAAAAGCACAATGCAGGAACCTTTTTACAATTTTGAAAACTATTAAAAAAATCGAAAAAACAAGTAAGCATGGCAACAAAGATTCCAGAACCCTTGAATAGGGTGGGGTTTTTGTATCTTGTTTTTGTATTTTGAGTTTACACCTGGGTTTAACTTCTTGGAACCTGGAAGGCTTTTTAAATTAAATGCGATTAATCGTGGCAATGTTAATAAAATAGGATTATTTCCGGTTAGCGAGTATGAATATTATGCACTTGGGTTCAGCATTTGAGTTTCACTTACTTTGAACCCAGTTGTATGTACGTTTAAAACCGGATTCAAGGGACTGTATAATATGGCTGTAAGCGTTTCATTGTAGAAAATGTTCTTTCTTGTGTACATTTTCAAATAGGATATTAGGAAGCAGAATCTTTTGTTACATTCCCTAACTGCTCTTTTCGAACAGTTTATTTCTAATTGTTTGCGGAATGTGATAGCCTTTTCAAAAAAGTATAGTCTAATAGACTTTATTTATACTGTTGTTATTTTGACAATCTTATCGTTACAATAAATTTTAGTTGATTATTTAAAATTTGTACTGATTGTTTTATTGCCAAAAGACTCTCGAAATAAGGCCAATAGGCAATTATTGTTGTTTGTTTTTCAATTTTAACGCGATGAACTGTAAGCCTGTGATATACAGATTTTAAATCTAACTAATATTATGCTGATAAAAAAGTACGTATACGCCACAGTGACTCCGCTAATGCCTATATTGTTTTATTTATTTTAAAGGGTCTGTAAAGTTTTAAAAGGTATTAAAACATGCAAATATTTATAGAAAGAATTTTTTCACCTATCTCTTTTCTTATATCTGGTTGTGCTACAAAGGTCCAAAAAAAAAAAATGGAATTATAAAAATTTACCAGTTTGTATTTTTGTAACACGTTTGGCTACATATAATTTAGTTTATTCCTTCTTCCATTGATGGTAAATGCTCTAGAAGTAGGTACACATTTTTTTTTTATTATTATCTTTTCCAGTTCGAATTAAATATATTCACAGCTAAGACAGGACAACGTCTTTCAGGTCAGCAAGTTTCTAATAAAATTTGAAATTTTCTTTATTAAAATTTTGTTGAATTTTGCCACGCATTTATTTATGGAATCAGAATGCACAAAGAAGAGGGTGTGGACTTATGATTCTCCAACCACATCTTAAAATATAAAAGAGTAAAGCAGATTTTATTATCCGTCGTGCTTATGTTGGATCTATACTACTGTGCTTTGATACAATCCTTGGAATTTTAAATTTTTCGTCAGAAAAATTTAATAATTATGGTGCAGTGTCAGAAATTACTTATATTTGATCTCCGAAATGATGTTTTCTCGAATTTTTTGGAATATTTTGGCTATTAATTCCACATGCTCGAGAGCTGACACCAAGTCTCACAGGGAAAATGTGTATACAAACAATACACAAAAAGTTACTGGAAGTTTCAATACACAACTGTTCCAGAGTATATGCTCAAACAAAAAAAACAAGGCCAAAACCTATATAAAAAAAACTGTTTTCTTAATAATAGTAGTCTCTTTAAACTGAAATTTTTTATTACTTATTATTTATTCGGTCCGTTGCTTTACTTTGAAACTCTGTGATTTTCTGAGCATTTGTGTGTTTCAGTTCAAAATTTTGTCAAAGTTCATATAATAAGTAAAATTGTATAGATACTAAAATGCACCAAAAATCACAGAGTTTCGAGGTAATGGAACTAACCTATTATTTAATTTTTAAACAACTACATATATCAGAATTCTTAATCTGGATTTAGATTCAAACACAAAACAAAAATAATAAATTTTATAAAATAAATTCAGTTCAGGTTTCTCAAGATCTCAGAGACCTCAGCAATCTCCAAAATCTGACCGTTTCCTCACTTTTTCTGTCAAAAAGCTGAGACTGATATTTTTTGGATTCGCTTGCTCAATTATTTTTTGTCGAAGCTGATTAATTAATAAAAAAAAAAAGATATGGAAATTGTTTTTGACTTCTAGCGGAGAAATTTTGTTGAGGTTTCTCCTCCTGCTCAGTAGAGCTGATGGAGTTTGCTCAGTGAAATTTCAGAAACGTGAACTGGCCAAATTAAAATAATAGTTTAAGTTATTTCGAAACCAACATTTTAAAAGTTCTAAATTTTTTTTTATAAAATTTGATCAGAATGTAAAACTAATTTCCAAAAAAAATATTAAAGCAATGTCGCAAAAATTAGTTAAAAACTCTTTAGAAATTTTGGGTGTGCTTTTCTAAATTTGGTACATTAAATCATTAAATTAACTTTAATTTCAATACATATTTAGGATTTTAAGCTATTTCTAACAATTATTTGACTAAATTTCTGAATTTGGCAAATATTCCTTATGAATTATTGAATTTTGGTACCATATCTTAAATTCGGTTGTGAATTCTCCATTATTTTTAAATGCAAAAAAATTGGCTGTACCGATTTTCCTTAAGGTCCAAATTTAGAATCAAAACGAAGCCTTTAACTAAAATTCAGCTTTGTTAGATTTTTTTTTGCATTTGTAATTTCTTCTAAAAATCTGAGCAATTAAAACAATTATGAATTTCCACATTTTCGCCCACAAAGTCAAAAGACCTTCTTCGTACTTTTTAGAAAACTTTTAGCACATCATGCATATCTAAAAATAAGACTCTCCTCCAAAATTAAGCTTTGTCTGAATTTTTGTGTTTAAAGTGAAAGGCTAAATTTTCCTGGGCTTTAAATAACTAACATATATCATAAACATAATACTAAAATATACTGCATATTAATGAAGGGCTTAATCTTGCATAATCACTTGGTTTTATCAATGATATACTACTGGCTTGTATTTTTTTCTCTTGTAGGTATCACATCATCAGCATCATCACATATATTTGCATTGTGTCAAAAAGTTTGTGTTATGAAATTAATTTCTCAAACCGAAATTTATTAAAAACAAAATTAGAATTGGTTTTACATGTTTTTTTATTACAACAAATAAATAATAACAAGCTTATATTATGCCAGTCAGTCGATTTGAATATTAATGATGAAAGGTAGGTTGTAGGCTTTATTTTGATTTCAATATAATTATTATTAGTTTTAATGATTTGTGCAGTTTGGATTGTATTGTTTTATTTTCAATTATTTTTTTTCTTTTTTTAATTGTTGGTCAAAAAGTCCTGTATTAAAATTTTCGTTGAGACATAGACATACAAAACATTTTAAAAATTCAAAGTCCTTCATTAAAAAAAAGATCTGACTTTCAAAAAAAAAAATCACAATAAACACCAAGAATACTTCGGCATCTTTGTACCTGAGGACACTGATTTTCTTTAAAATTCCTCGTTAAACGAAGATGAAGAAATTTATAAAGAATTATTTCTGCATGGAGTTGAGGTCACTTGAACTTTTAAATTAAAATTTCTTCGATAAACTTTCGTTAAGTTCAATTTTATTCTCTTGATTTCATCAAATCGACTACCATACTATAGTGAGGTAGATATTTTGTTAAATCTTTCTTTTGACTTAGAATCTAATCACAGTCAAAAACATTTTCACTTAAACATTCACACAAATTTTCTAAACACACCATTTTCACTTTTTATAAAACACTTTCGCTTCATACGACGAAATGGGTAAAAGTCTCTCTTGAAGAAGATGTGTTTTCAAGGGCAAAGGATCAAATTTAATTGGGACAGCTCCGAATGGGAAGGGCAATGGAGCATTGTACGAGTTCGAAATTGAAGCCATAAATCTATGATTCGGGTCTGAATGTTGATGGTGGGTTGAAGAGGCAGAAGGATTGCGAGTGTTGGACGAAGGTGGAGGTTGTAATTCTTGACTAGGGATTTGAGAGTTTTGATTCTGTGGAAATTGGAATGATGTTTGGTCTTGATGGTAATCTATCGGAATTTGAGAATCTTGATTAAGGTGTCGAGGCTCGACTTGAAATTGGGGATGCTGTTGAGGTCCTCCGATGGTGTTTTGGTGGTGGTGGTGGTTAGAAAACTGATGATTGTATCCAAAATTTTGTTCCTGATGATGATGCGGATTAATAAGCCTTAGACCGGTGTTTTCCTGAATAAACGGCAAATTTTGCTTTTGATAGGGTGAATTAATAGGCCTAAAACCGCTATTTTCTTGACTAAACTGCAGATTAGGTCCTGATGTGGGTGGGACGTACCGATTTAATAGGTCGTCAAATTGATGTTGATTATAGTTTAAAGAAAATCCATGGTTTTCAGCAATGCCTTGAGTTACTACTTCGGGCAAGTGAAGATGCTGATGATTGAAATGTGAGTGTCCTTGATTTGCTCCGAAATTTCCTCCATTAAATTCTTGATGTTGATTGAAGTTCCCTTCAGTTCTGGCAATATAAGGAGCAGCATCATGTCCAGCAGGAATATTCAGATAGAATGCCAATTCTGCCGGAATAGCTTCTGGTCGATCATAATTGTATCCATCATTCTCTATGTCATTATCAGCTCGAATCACAATCGCTGATATCACCAAAAGTATCTTTTTAGGAAAAAATTAGAAAAAGATGTGCATGATTCTTTTGGTTATTTTTTTTTAAATTAAGAGAAAATTCCAAATTCTATACCTTAATAATCCACATTTTTTTTTGGAGACGAGTTCCGGTTCAAACAACAAAAACTTTACCAATGAAATGATCTGTATAAAATTAAAGCCTGAAGTCTTATATCTCGATCCCCTCCAAATATTCACAAAAACAAAATAAAAACGAATGTTTGGATTCATCTGCTGCTGCTGTGGACTCTCACTTTCTCATGGTTATCAAAAACTAAAACGAAGCACGCCAGAGAGATACATTCATCGAGATAAGATTTGGTCAAATTAATTTTTGTTTTTGTTTTTCTCTATGATCAAAGTAATTTTGGACCTTTGATGAAGTTCGTTCGTCTTCCCAAACATAGATGACAAGCCATCGAAGTTCAAGCTACAAAATAGATAGTTGATAGATATTGTGTAAGTTTGGATTTGAATTTTTTTTTTTTTGTCAATCGGGGTGGAAATTATTTTTGAGGGGCTTCGATAGCATAGTGACACCGTTTTTATGTAGGGCCTTAAACTATTATGAAATTTAATTAAAAGATTAAAATGATGATAGGAATAAAGTGGGGAAAAAAGGTATTGGAGTTCGAGCACTTTGGGTCAGTAAGGCGATATTTAAGCGCAAACGGGTTTTTTTCTGAGGCTTTTTCGTCTGTGGGTCAAAACTTTAATCAATGAATCAATTAAATCGAACTATTGGCGAAATCATTTGATGGTTAAATTAATTTCTTTTTAAAGTGCACCTGATCTTGAATGAGCATCTTACTGTCGGATGCCAACAGGAGTGTGAATCATGAGAGTTAAAGATTGTTTGGTGGTGTGGCAGGTTGTTAATTATATTGTGGTTGGTATATATTATTGTGGGAATATTGATATAATTTTTTTTTTCGCGGAATTAAGTGTATTTTTTTTTTTTTTTTTTCAAATTTTGATTGTTTGGCTTAATATGGGGTTTAATAATCTTGTTTGCTAATACAGCAGTCAGTCTCGTGATGTTTTTTTTTATAGTGAAAGTGATTTACAAACAATGACGCTAACTGTCAGAGGAAATTAGTTTTGTTTGTTGGAATGTGAAACAAAAGTTAATCAAAATTAATCAAATTAATTACACTTATAATTTATTAATTTTGCCAAATTTTGTATCTCTTTGATGGATGATGGTGTTAAAGGTTTTTAATAATACAGAATTGTGAGTTAGGGCAATTCGGAGCACAGTTGAGTGTTTTTTTTTTTTTTTTTTTTGTATTTATTTTTTTCTTTGATTCGATCACGTGAGCTCGATTTTGGGGAGGAAAAAAAATACGTTTAGAAGGTTTTGTTGCAATTTCGAAATTTAAAAACATAGTCATAATAATTTTATTATGTATACGTGTACGCTGTACGTTAATGATTGCAGAAGTGATTGTAAATGAATATTCGACACATAAATCTTGTTAAATTTATTCGAAGATAATGTACGATTGGGATTTAATGACTTAAGAGGCTGAATTTTTTTATATTGGAGTTGGAGTATGTTTATATATTGCACGGTATTGCTTGGGGCCTTTGAACTTGGAATATTATGAAGGTCGCCGAAGGCTAAATGTTTGCGAATGATGTTTATATGAAATAAAGGGCATGTTAACTAATTTGTCAAACACTTGTTTGCGGCACTTTATACAAGATTGTTTTCGTATGAATAAATTGTTATTTTAAAGACGTATATTATTTATTTTCATACTATATTCATTATTTATACGAAGGTTTTTTAATAATACAAATTCTATATACTACTGAAATAAATCAGCCAATAATTCAACAAGTCCAATAAAATAGTTCTAAGTCTTCTTCTTGGCTGATTTATTTCAGTTCAGTAGTATATAGAATTTGTATTATTAAAAAATCTTTGTATATATAAACATTGCCAGGCCACGGACACTAAAAAAAAAAAACTTCTAGCTTTAATGATTAGGAATTCTAATCTGGTTAGATATAGTTTACACTAGGTACTCTTCATGAAATCTATGTAAGATGAACTGAACTTAATGGAAATTGCGTATTTACAAGGCACTCACTAGTCAACTGATGAGTCCAAGTGAGATCGCCGGGACGAAACGCCAATTTTCATGGACTAAAGGCCGTTAAAAGCTATTTTCAATATATATTCATTATTGTTGTTTTCGCTCTTTGTGATGGGAAGATATAAAACTCATAGTTACATATATGAGAAAAAGAATCGATCAATAGTGTTAGAATTTGACTTTTTGTTTTCGAAGCAGTTTTTGGTTTAAGCTTTTATTGTAACTAGTACGTCCAGCCCTCGAAATTCGAGTGCCAATTACATTATCTTCTAATTGACAGAAAATTTGACTCAAGTTAAAAGTCTACAAAGTACCTACCTGCCTTGTATAAATTTACTTCATTTTTCGTGAATTTACGCCTATTAAAACCTGTAATAAGACCTTGACCAAACCTACAATACCCAACCAAATGTATTTTTGTTTCTGTTATACACGACCGACGGTTTTTATACTAATGCGACGATGCAAACTGCAAACCCGACTATGACTGTATTCTATCTCGCTTCCACCTCCAAACCAAACAAATGCACAATAATTGTGTTGCATTGTTTCGTGGTTGTTTTTTTTTTCTCTTTTGTGTAAGTATTTGGTGATAATTCTCCGCTGAAGCTCATCCGTGGACGATGAACAACCACCTCATTTTGTGTTTTTACAAATATTCTCTCTCTCGCTTCTCGCTCCCTCTTAATACGAAATTAATTTATATTTTTTTTGCACTTCTGTGGTACAAAACCTTTCCAACGATGTATAATTTATATGCCTTCGGCTTTTCATGACCGCGTAAATTGTACCACAAAATTAGTGTTTGCCGTTTTATAATATGATGATGACTTTGAAAATTTCTATGTTCTTCCTCCTCGCGAAAGTTGTGCTTACAGGAGTTCTTTACTTTAAGTGCCTGTTTACGTTATAAAAAATCCTTTCATAGCAATCTTCCCTTCCCTATCTCACACAGTCCACCCTTAAAATCCATGTATCTCTCACTCACACTAAAAAATCTTCATGCTTAATCCGAGAATATTTATTGAAACTGGTGCAATCTACCCTCCTCTTTTTCACACATACTCTACTCGTCTCACTGGTTGCGCCATTCACTAAAAATCCAATGTAAACAGGTACTAACAGACCATCCCAAGAAAATTCAATGTGCCGCGGCAGACTTGTGTCCCACCCTTAATTTCATTGCATTTCATTATTATTATTTTCTGAACGCTGCCAACTGATATTCCAATAATCTTTCCAGTAGTGCTGGAAAACTGGTTGGTTGTTTGATGTTTTTATGTGGAAAAAATCGAAACGTCAAATCGTGAATTTTAAAGTGTTCGGTCGTGTCGCGTATTTAAAGTTTTAATTTTGTGGTAAAATTTACGCGGTATTAATGCCGAAGGCATATAAATTATATATCGTTTTATTGCACAGAAGTGCAGAATGGAAAAATTTACCACAAAAACTAAAAAACAATAAAAGAAAGTTGCATAATAAGTGCAAGTATTTTGTTCACTCCGTCTCGCTCTGGCTCTCGCTCGCACCTATTGTGCAATTTTGTTTTATTATTTATTAGTTATTGTGGTGCAATTAATTAATAAATTTTTGCATTCTGCACTTCTGTGCGCAAAACCCTTTCGAACGGTATATAATTAGTATGCTTTCGACTTTTGTAGACCGCGTAAATTGTACCACAAAATTCGTGTTTGCCGTTTTATAATATGATGATGATGATGATGATGATGATGATGATTATGATTTAAAAAACTGATTTCCATAAACGAAGTGGAAGAAGTTGGGGGCTTGAGGAGCTGAAGAAAAGCTAAGTGTCTTTTCAATACGAATCCCAACTTGGCGATGATTTAGACTTATTAAGGTCGAAATAAGGGCTCCCAGAATTTAATCGAAGCAAAACCGACGTTCCAATCAACAAACATCATTTACTGAACTGGAGCCTATTTTAGACTGCTGTTTTTTACTGATTTCTTGCATAGACTCGTTAATTCAAAAATGTATCGATAGTTTCAAGCCCTTCTACCACGGCCCTATTTCATAAAACTTTAATTTGTTAGCGAATTTCTGTTTCATAAAAAATTTAAATAGATTAATGTCTACAAGTATCTCAGACTTGTAGCTAAAATAAATTTACAAGTGAGGCGAACTATTCTGTTTCATAAAACTATTTGAGTCGAAAATTATTAGTAACGGACTTGTAATTACAAGTGATTTTATTATTAGACTAATAAGTTCAAAAAAGTGTGGAAATGTCGGCTGATTTGCAATTGCAATTTATTGCTTTATTAACGTATTTCTAACAAAATTAAAAAAATTTCTCGAACAACGATGAAAGTAAAGATAAAGGCGGATAAAAGAAATACCTATGTATACTAATAGTCCAGGAGCTAACAGCAAATATGAGGGTGATGTGGATTGTGGATATCAAACACAAAGGTTTGGGAGGTTTTTTTCTAAACCTTTGATAGGGGAGGGTGGTTAAATATATTGATATTTTAAGAGAATGTACATATATATTATCACGAAAAATCATTTTTAAAAATAGGAAATAATGCTTTGCTTAAAACCCCACTGAATTTTTCTGGCAGTGCCAAAATAAGTTGATGATATACCCAATCCTTACAACATATCAAAAACAAGCTTTGAAAAATTTAAATAATTTTGCAACATTTTCATGCCCCGGGTAAATTCATAAATATGAAATATTTGCTTTGGTGCAAAGCTGATGTGCAACACACCTGATGCTGATTCAGTTGTATCAGCAACAACGCATCAGGAAGTTTTTTGATTCTAGTTTTCTTGAAGTTTTCTCAAAATTTGTTGCAAGTTTGCAATAATGGACGCGCTACCCACAAAATTATGCTGGTTTGATGAATTTATAGACAGATCCCACAAAAAATTTATGGTGTGATTGAGAGCAAAAATTCACTGGTGTTTAGAGATAGATCTTTACTTTCTATATGCAAATATGAATGTCTTGCATGCCGTGGTTGGGGCCTTGCTGCATTGAAAATGCTTTTTTTTTCGAAGCCTCAGATAAAAGATATATGTATAGCACTTAAACCATTACATTTAGTAAAAGAGCTGAGTACCCTAGACATGAATATGAGGGTGCAAGACCTCTTAGGTGGGGCCTTTTGTATGCAAGACGTTATGCTAAAAAATCGATTTTACAAATAATTTTGATAGCAAAATAATTCTTGTGTCCAATGATAGAGTGATCCTTCCTCATAACCAAAATGAGGGTCCAAGAAAGACTTTTTACCTGGGGCCATCTACTATACGTATCTGCAAGACACACTCACAGAATTTTCTACTGTATTCTTTGCATTCTTTGAGTGAGTCTTGCAGACAGACAGCAGATAATAACAGTCAAACAGCAGATTATAATAGCCATTCACTTCATTATTTTCAATTAATATTTTGCTCTCTAAAAATGAGAAAATTGTTGAAATTGAAATGAAAACACATTCAGCACACAGCTAGTACGAACAAATCAAATGCTTATTTATTTACGTAGCTCATAGTTACGGACTTGCAGTTTTGTAAGTCAAATAGCTTCTCATTCTCATGTAGTCTGAATTTGCCTAGCTACAAGTCTATAAAAAAAGTTTATGAAACGAAAAATTACAACTCCATACTTTATTTGTGCTTGTAGCTACAATTCTACAAGTATACAAGTCTAATAGTTTTATGAAATAGGACGCAGGTTTTGCTGCTTGGTTAGCAGTGAAAGCAAAGTACATTTTTTTGGTAAGAAAAAATATCGTCGAGTAATTCTTCTATCGAGGTTTTGAAATTGATTGATATTATGTGACAAAACTTACTTTTGAAGTATAACTTGGCGACACTTCCTGTAGTACCATTGACAAAAGCTAGTGTTGAAATTGAAAGCATCACTGTTCTGTTTTTTTTATTCAAATTTTGTCAGTATTTTAACACTAATGTAAGAATGGAAAAAAGCTGGACAACATTTCTTTCTTATTCTTTTTCATTTTGATTATTGTAGGAATCGAAAAAAAAAAATAAAGGAATGAAAAAAGCCTAAGTCTGTACTTGGAGTTATATAGTTTTCACCTCAATCTATCGCTGCAGAAAATTCAAAGTTATCCTCCAAAAGAGAGAGTTGCATATATATTTTATTCCTTAAAATATCTAACAATTCCTACGAAGAATTTATCAAATACGGTTGCATAAATACCGAAACGAATCGTCTTGCACAACAGAAAAGTGTCGGTAACAAATAAAGCTTCTTAATCTGTCGCACACGCTTGCGCAGTTAGCTTTACGCCATTGTGTTCGAGGGTGAAAACTTGCAGTGGGCGGTACGATTGGAAAGTGGAAACAATTTGTTCTAAGCCGTCCCGTACCGAAACCTACATCCGTTTTGCTTCGTTTCCATTCATTCCATTCAACTAAGAGCGAACTAAACTCCTCGTGGCGACATTCTTTTACTTTCGAATCCTTTTACTTTGAAGTCGTCACCCGAAATAGTTCACCATCCAAGTCCCGTGGTTATACAGTGCTCTTCACTTGATTAGACGCACACACTTTTGTTTACATAAATTTCATTTTTTTGTTAGTGTGTGTAACAATTATCAAAAAATTGCATTTATTAGAAAGGTTATTAAGCTCTCAACAAAAAAACACAAACAAATGGTAGGTGAGTGGAGGTTAACGGATATTTTTTCTTTTTCTTGCTAATGCTGTAAGAAAAAGTGCAGTTTTTTTTTTGTTCACATGATTAGACGCACCCGTTAAATTAGTTAGTTGGTCGCGATCTGTTACGCAGATTTTAGTTAGCTACAAAGTTTAAGAATTAAGGAGTGTTTTTTTATTAATTTTCATTCAATATGGGGAAAAAAAAAGTTTTAACCGCAGAAGAAAAGGGCAAAATTGACGCGTTGCATTCCGAAGGGTTTTCAATGAGAAGCATTGCCAAGAAAATAGGCCGAAGTGACCATGTTGTGAGGAATTACATAAAAAACAGTGCTTCATACGGTAAAAATTACAAGGGAAAGACAAAGACAGCTTTGACACCTCAGGACAAAAGAAAAATTATAAGAATAGCGTCAAATTCAGCTGCCTCCACAAGCAAAATAAAAGAAAAAGCGGGGGTAACTGCCAGCACATCAACTGTTCGGCGAGCTATTTTGAGTGCTGAACATCTAAAATTAAAAAAACTAAAAAAAAAGCCCCCACTAAACGCCGTAAGAAAAGAGCAGCGGTTGGAATTCGCACGCCTTCACATGACATGGGATACTAACCTTGGAAGTGCGCTAAATTGGCGAAATGTGGTTTTTTCAGATGAAAAAAAAATTTAATTTGGATGGGCCTGATGGTTACAACTACTACTTCCATGATCTTAGAAAAGAGGAAAAGATTTTGACACGTCACCATTCGAGGCAAGGAGGAGTTATGGTTTGGGGAGCCATTTCGTACTATGGGGCGTTCGATTTGGTTTTCGTTTCCAACAAAATGACGGGAGTTTCCTACAAAGCCCTTTTGCAATCAGCCTTGCCCGCCATGAAAGAACTGTTCGGACCTCTACAGTGGATATTTCAACAAGACAATGCGCCAATTCACAACGCTCGTGTAGTCAAAAGCTTTCTTGCCGAAGAAAATGTGAAATTGTTGCCGTGGCCCCTTATTCTCCTGACCTCAATATAATTGAAAATGTTTGGGGATGGCTCACCCGTAAAGTTTACGAAGGAGGTAGGCAGTATGAGACCTGTGAAGAGCTAATTGTAGCAATAAAAGAAGCCTGGAAGACGATTCCCTTAAATTATTTAGAAAAACTGTATGATTCACTTAAAAATAGAATTTTTGATGTGATTTTAAAACATGGTGGTTGTACAAAGTACTAAAATATAAATAAAAAGAAACAAAAATAAAAATAAAAGAGAAAAAAGTTAATTTAAAAAGTCTATCTTTCATTTTTACGACTTTTTTACAGGTGCGTCTAATCATGTGAACAAAAAAAAACTGCACTTTTTCTTACAGCATAGGCAAGAAAGAGAAAAAATATCCGTTAACCTCCACTCACCTACCATTTGTTTGTGTTTTTTTGTTGAGAGCTTAATAACCTTTCTAATAAATGCAATTTTTTGATAATTGTTACACACACTAACAAAAAAATGAAATGTATGTAAACAAAAATGTGTGCGTCTAATCAAGTGAAGAGCACTGTACATAAAATAAAAAAAAAAAACACAAAAAGGAATAACAAAGCACACACACAATAAAGAATTCTTTTTCCCGTGGCCGGATCTTTCCGGCAGACCACCACCGACCACCTAGGTAACAAAAGGTTCTAGGAAACCATAAATCCAAGAACACTTAGGTAAGGATACACACACGTTGTAAAACATTTAGTACAGAGTTGTAAAAGAATGCAGTATTTTGGTATTTCATTCTTTGAAATCCCATTCAATTAACTTCACCTTACGATTGCAATGAAATACTTTTTGTAAGTATTTGTACTTCAAAAAATAATTCCCAATCAATTTTTAAGTCTTTAATAATGCAATCATTTTATGCAGTTAAAAGAATAAAAGTTAAAAGAATGCAATACTAAAAGGCTGCTTTGAAATCTTTTTGAAGTCTTTTACATTGATTGCATTCTTTTACAGTCTTTGAAGTCTTTTACATATTGCATTCTTTTTTGTGTTTCGTACAGCCGCGTGTGGAGAGTGTTATTAATTAAAAGGGTTTAAAGTAAAAGCATTGACTTCTCATCGGAAGACTCTGAAGCTGATCCTAGTTTTTCTCCTTCAAATAATAATAGGACATTAGAAAGACCCTACTCTGCTCTGAATAAGGCTTACGAGAAGGAATCGAATATAAGGAGGATTGAGTCCAGCTCTTCTAATTTAGCAACAGAAGTGGAAACATCCTCAGAAGTAACTTAAGCTTTTGCAGCTCTGATTAGATAATTTATGTACAGGTAGTAAATGGCTAAGTATTTATGAGTGTTCTCTCATCTTCTGCGATATTTATACATTATGAATTAAACTATAAATTAATTTTATTTAGATGAATAGATGAACCGCTTTTATCATTTTCATTAAATCAATTTGTATCAATCTCTCACAAATAATAATCATATCGGAAACTTCTAAACCATTGAAATCCAATTCGTTAACATTTTATTCATAAAATAGTTTTTATAATCAATTTTGAATTTTACAATTTTAAATGCACTAATTTTTAAATTCTATTGTCATTTTGAACAATTTACCTAAATATTTATTAATCTGTAAATATTACTAAAATTGTTTATATAGATTTCAAAATCGAAAGACAGTAAATCAGTAAAAGTATTTCAAAAAGTATATTCCCAGCAGTTAAAAAACTCTAAGAATTGAAAAGACTTTAGGCAGTTAAAAGACTTTAGGCAGTTAAAAGACTTCGAGCAGTTAAAAGACTTCATGGAAGTCAAAAGAATGCAATCAATGTAAAAGACTTCAAAGACTGTAAAAGAATGCAATCAATGTAAAAGACTTCAAGGACTTCAAGCAGTCTTTTAGTATTGCATTCTTTTAACTTTTAGTCTTTTAACTGCATAAAATGATTGCATTATAAAAGACTTCAAAATTGATTGGGAATTATTTTTTGAAGTTGAAGTACTGAGGTGAAGTAAAAATACTTTAAAATAAGTCTTTTTATTCAATTAACTGCAGTTCAAGAATGATTGCATTCTTTTACATCTCTGATTTAGTAGAAACAGTTTTATTAAAGAGAACTTCCTTCTCCAGTATATTTGGCCAGTCAAGTCTCTTGAAGCCGATCGTTGATGCAGACAACGAGCACGAGGTCAATCCTCGTGGGATTTTGTTGAGGCCGATCGTTGGTCCAGACAACGACCACGAGACCAACCACCTTTTTTTGTGAGGCCGATGGTGAAAAAATCCCAAAGCGAATCGAAGGCTATATGCATATGTATATATGTGTGTCGCAGAATACACTTGGGTTTCAGGGTTCTCTCCTTTTTCAAAAGATGGGGAAAACATAAAGGGAGTATATTCTTGGAAGTACTTTTTTTTTGTCTCACTGATTTGGTGTAGTAGTAGTATAGTACTAGAATAAACTATACTAGAATTCTCAAATACCATGTTAAACGTTACATTATAGCTTTGATGATAATTTATTAGGAACAATACAGTTTGTTCCTTTATTTAGTTTGTACGAATTTGATTCTTCGGTACGGAAAAAGGATTTGATGGATCATTTTAAAAATTAAAACAGAAATATTTGTGTTCTATTGGTCTTCAAAATGTTAAACAAAATTAAGGTCTCGTGATCAATGCCTACTTGCAAAGTAGTGACAGTTTTACTAAAAGCCTATAAAAATTCGTTTTTTTTATAAAAAAAAAGGTCAAACAAAATAATCGTAGTTAATAATGTTTTATAAAGGTCTTGTATGAATTCAATTCAGATTCCTAAAATTGTCCCTAAATTTTCGGTATCATCATTTGTTGCTGAAATATTGGTGACTAAAATTAATAGTCTCTTCTTTCATTCAAAGCCAGAGAGCCAGATAAAATTCATGTTAAATAAACATGCTACATTTAAACCCAATATATATTAAATTGACTTAAATATATAATATACTTTGCAAGAAAATTATAGATACTACAACAAAAAAAACTGTCTCGTGCTATTTTTTTATTGTTGCGCAATAATGCTGGCTCAATACAAAGTATTAGATTTCACGTATTAGATATTTCACGGTTACGGTTGCCAAGTAGCCGATCATCAGACTCCTGTAGTTGTGCTTATATTCTAATTTTATTTGTTGCAGGGAATTTATTCCACGGGAATCTGCTGCACATGGGAATTTATTCCACTATTATTGGGAATGTGTTCCACTTTTAAGCTTTAAGAGTAATTATCTATTTCTAAATTCCATGTTTTAGTTATTTTAATTGATATTTTTCTGCTAAATAGAAATAGGTAAGGCTTCATGAGTCGCGTGGCCTTACTTCAATATAATAAGGCCATCGCGTCGAGTCTTATTTTGTTTCTGAAAAATTATGAAAATTTGTTTTCTATTCAGTTTAAAACATATTTAAGAATAGGATTTTACGATTATTTCCATACAAGCAATATTTTTTAAAACGAAATTTTAATAAAAAGATTTTGTGAAAAAATATTGAAATTTATAATAATAATAAAATCAGCTCAACTTTGGAAAATGGAACAGAGATTCCCATCACTAAGATTGGAATAAATTCCCAGGTGGAGCAGATTCCCGTGGAATAAATTCCCTTCACCGACAAAAAAACTGAAATCATTCGTGTTCCCTTAATTTTTTTTGTTTACTTTTATGTCCCAAAATTAATCTCAAATTAATATAGAGAGTATTTATCAAAAAGAAACAATTAAAATCTTATATTAAAAATTAGCTTCTAGTTGTTAAAAATGCAATTTATAGAAAAAAATATAACAATTAAAATTCTATAGAGCACATTCTTCTTGTCAAAAATTAAAGTTTTTTTCAATTAAATAGAAAATACGAACGGTATTGTAATCCAAAAGATACCGGCCCGGCAAACCTGTAAGAAATTGATGATCAAAATTCGGATTTAAGCTTTCTTTATTGTACCGCAAACAAATCGACAAAAAATTCTTCACAAATGAAATATTAAAAAAAAAAAAAAATTAACTAAATATAGGTATGTACTGAACTAAAAACATTTGCAAAATTTAATTGGCAGGCGGGCCTGCTCACCTGCTAACTGCCGAGTCAGCGGATATACTCATTTGAATGAAATAATGTTGCATAATATATCGGAAGTATTAATCTTTTCAATTAAGCAACAATTTATAGCTTACGCTGTATATCAAATTCTTTAAAAGTGTTTCTATTAATTTACAGCACAAAATATTTCCATAGTAATGGATCTTTTTTGTTAATTTTTTTTCCAATCTCCATGTTGTTTTTATATGCTCTAGTTTTTATTTTATTCAAAATAATATCGACCTTATACTGAAGTCATTAAAACGATAGAAAAAAAAATAACTACCAATTAAAACCATTATTATCGTTGTAGTATATGCATATTTATATCTTAATTTCTTTTGTGTTGTTTGAATTAATTAATCGAATAATTAATAAAATACATTTTAATATCTCTGTTTCATTCATGATGAGAATTAAAATTCCAAACATTTTTACCATCATAAACAAATTTATTGATTTATCATATTTTGTATTTACTTTGAGAATACAGAAGCTACATAAATGCTTAATGTCATTTAAATGAAACATTAGACAACAACTTAAATATTTTTATTTAATTTTGACTTGTAGACCAACAATGTTCTATTAATGAAGATAGATTAATTTATTTAATTTTTGAGTGCAACATGTCTTACAAATTAGCTAAGTGGCGAAAAGCATAATCTGTTCGTTTCGTGGTAGGTACAAATATGCGGATGCAAGAGCTTAACCCTTTAAAATGGTATATACTTTTCTCTGAGGTGGTTGAAAAATTTTAAACCCTGATTGAAAAAGTTTCTATATGGCTGAGGCTGTGAATATGTATAGGTACATACAGTGGCGTAGCATGGGTATCTGCCGCCCGGGGAGGAAGAAAATTCTACCGCCCTCTTATTTAGGTAAGTATTTAAATTTAAAAAAAAAAATTCTAAAGAACTTTTCGGCAAGGACAGTCATCACATTGTGTATTGTACAGGTTACAAATAAAAACGTTCTTTACCTATGCCGGTGCTAAAAGCGTAATTTATCTTTTTGCCATTTTTGAAAAGAATAAACAAAGAATAAATATACTTTTTACTATTTTCCAAAACAAAACATGAACACCTAACCAATTTTCTTTTAAAAAAGCTACGGTGTGTGTTGGAAAAATATTGTCTTTTTAATGTCAAGTTGAATAAGAGTTGAAAAGGTTACTTGAAGGTTAAGTTGAATAAACGTTGAGTACCTGGTTGAATGATTGAAATGACAAAAAAGCAAGCAGCCGTTATTTTTCTAACACTGAATTTTCAAGTTTCAAAAATAAATTTTGCTTCGAGAAGTGAAAAATAAATACCATAGAAACTTGAAAAATAAATGAATATAATCATTTATTAACACAACATGTAGTAGTAGCCGTGGCGTGATGGTTAGTGCGATGGACTGTCATGTCGGAGGTCTAAGGTTCGATCCCCAGCCTCGCCATACCTATTTATTTAAAAAGGAAAAACGGCTACTGCCTCTTGCGAGGAATTGACAAATCCTCCAAGAGTATCTCCTGTCACAGAAAAGTGCCGCTCGTTAGCCTTTCGGATTCGGCAATAAACTGTAGGTCCCCTCCATTCCTGCAGACACGCACACAGGAATGGTTGAGAGTTGTAAGTCACTAGGCCCTAGTTCTTCATGAGCTGTTGTGCCATCAAATTTATTTATTTTTTTTATTTTTTAACACAACATTATTACCCGAAGTCAAAAAAGAAAAAGATTATTTTCATGATAATTTACGCGACGCGGTGCGAGTGTTTTGTGTAGACTTACTGGCTGAACAGAATAGTGACGGAGACGGAACTGCAGCCGGAGCTGGAATAGCTGTCAATATATTGAATACACGCAAATTCAATGTTGCGACAACAACGGAACGTAGACGCATACGGAGCTGCAGCCGCAGACGGAAGAGTTCACCATAACTTTTAACTTTTCACGTCATTTTCTGGCAACTTAAAAAAATGGGAAAAACTATAAAACTTGTCAGTAGCCAAAGTTTTTTCATTGGGAATGACAATTCGGTTATTTCTGTGAGAAGCGTCGCCTTTTCCTGGCCGATAGCAGACAAACTTTAAACCTTGGCTACATAATTGGCATACTTATATTTTAATATGTATCTACAGTTTTTAGTGCGAACTATCGCACTTGTGGCGTTTTCGACTGTTTTTCGAATAGCAGCAGTATTCTTCTGAAAGGAATACAATATGCCTCTGCATGTCTCCATGTGTTTCAGAGGACCTATCAACGCATCTAACGAGAACATTATATGTACCTACTGATGATATTTTTGGTGACGTTAAATATTCAACATATTGTAGAATGCTATGGAGCGAAGACGGCTGCGATATCGGTACAACTCCAAGTCGGTGCGATAGGTTGTATCGTGTATTAAGCGCTTAAGAGAGAAACCGAATGGATTCACAGCAACCAACTTAATTGTAGCTATGGCTAGTAACCAAAGAAACTGAATTCAGTTTCTTTGCTAGTAACAATGCTAGTTGAATAAATTACAAGCTTTTGTCGAACAATAAAACCTACACTGGGACTAGACCTGTAACGCAGTGCATAGTGCATAGCATATGGCCCGACCAGAGACGTTTGGTCTAGCGTTGTTATCCGAGAGCCAGTAGCCGGCAGACTCAAGGTATTTCAATATGATTCATATTGATCGAAGTTATAGCATTAGACTTCCTGAACATGAAATGGGCATTCCGAATCTCGAGTGCGTATGCGTACCTACTAATCTACCTCAAGGATTGTAGGAGTCACAAAGGTACCGAAAAAAAAAAAATTGTAGGTCAAAGGTAGATAAGGCTTTTTTCCGGGTTCCTTAATTTTTCTGGCTCCTTAATTTATTTTATTAAATTTTAAGTATAATTATTTATGTACAACTATAACTTTACTTAATATGAATCGCGCTGAAATACCATAAATCGAGCCCCAGTTTCGCGAAAAGTTATTTTTTTTTTTTTTTTCAAATTATAAAATAAAAATATAATTGACTAAAAAAATCTGATTCTGATGGTCGACTTGGCTTGTGGTTCAATTGGTTGTTGTTTCATTCAAAACCTTCAACTGCGATAAAGTAATTTTAATTAAAAATTTAGTTCAATTTGTTTTATTTTATTTTAATGAATAGTTATTTTATTAGCTATTCTTATGTTCACGTCGAGTTAGACCTAAATTGATGGTTTTTTTTCAGAGCTCAGCATAACAAAATTTGATTTTTTTTGCTATTTATTATTGTTAATCAGTTTTCCAAAAATATAGCAATTTTGTGCACTAAAAAATTGTATAGGACTGAGCCAAAATAAACATAAGCTACCTAATAAAAGTATGAAAACCAAATTTAAGATCTTTCTTTATCCAAGCTTTAGATGTTCACAATAACTTGTCAGATTAGATAATAGTATAATTATCTGATCTTGTTTTAAGACACGAAACATTTTAAAGCAATAAACCTATCAACTTTCTTAGTGAAGAAATCATAATTTTGTTCTTTTTTTTTTGGAAATGTAATAAAACATTTAATTTGTATTTCTTTGGCTACATTTTAAAGTCACAAAGTGCTAAAGTTTTAAATTTATTACAAAGAAGAGCTGTCAAACAAGGCGGCTCGAGATTGTATTAAAATTCATAATTTGATACAAAAAAAATATATAAAAATATTAAATTTGTGTTGTAACTTTTGATTTTATATGTAAATGCGGTTCCATTAATTTTGTTTGAATAAATAATTTAATAAATTAACTTAACTTTAACAACATCGAAACGTTCTGTTTCCTAAAGTAAAATTGCAGTGGCAGATCCGGGTGTGCCAATGGTATATGGAGAACCATAAGCTGTTGTGTACGGTGAAGCAAAACTGTTGGCGAAATTTGGAGCAAATTGTGTGATTGGCTGGGCATACGGAGACGGGAATGCTGCTGCATATGGGGATGCGTAACCTGCTCCCATAACTGGAGATTCGTATCTGGCTGCTGCCACAGATGGAGGTCCATATGCAAATGGTCCTGCTAATACAGACGGACTATATCTGGCAAATGGAGCCGACGCATAGGCGAAAGGTGAAGCTGACGCTACAATTCTTGATGCAAGAGGTGAAGCATATCCTATCGAAGTTGAGTATCCTGATCCACTGTTGTAGTTATTTCGAACATCAAGCTGTGAAGATCCCGCTGTTGTGTATGGCTTGGCAGCGGTCAAGGTCAAAAGGCCAAAAGTAACGAATGTTATCTGTATACCGAAAACATTTTAAGAGTTGAATGAAAATTACTGTTGTTTAAACTTACGTAATTGAACATGGCTATAGGTATAAAAATGTCTTAAACTTATCAATAAAAATATAAAACGGTTAATTCTGATTGAGTGGTTGAGATTGGAATGGGCTTTGATCAGACATCACACTACCTTATATAGTTATTTGTTTTCAAATGTGTGTTTCTCTATTTTTTTCCGTACTCAGGTACACATATCCGCTTTGCTATACTTTTCGACAACCTATTAGCATACGAACGTGATTGGAAAACACTTTTGAGAAAAGAAAAATAATTGACATTTAAAATGCCGGGTCTCATCAGCTGTTGAACTGGAGGCTTCTCTAATTTAATATTCAATACAAAATAATCTGCAAATTCCAACAAATTATTCACCAAAAAAATGTTTTCAAATTATTCACTTGTTGAAGATGACGTGATAAAATTTTTAAAATAATTAACCGATGGCTTTAAGATAAATAAACTGGTTATTTTTATGTAATTTGGATTAATTTGATATTCAAACAAAATATTGGGTTTGCAAGTCAGTACATATTAAAACCAAAAAAAAAAAAACAAAAATCTATAAAAGAAAGAAAGCTTAAAATCTTCGGAGATATTTCAGGCTGGACATCAGTTTGTGATCAATCAGAAGAAAGATTGTATAGAAAGCTTATTCGTATCGCAATGTTGATTTAAAGACAGTACACTTTTTTAGGACAAATAATTTCTTTAAAATAAAACTTTTCGCTTAAAAATTTTTCGTAAAAAAGGAAGTCTTAAGAAATTTTACTGGAACTATTAAGGAGCCTGGAGAAACTCCATGGTGATGCACTTATTTAAAAACCATGTTGATTTTGGTTTACTTAATAATTTTGTTGAATAAGAAAATTTAGATTCTATTAAATTTTTTTTTTGTGAAAACTCTGGAATCTGAAATCAAGCAGAGGCTTGAATTCGGAAAAAAATAATCTTTAATAAACGACAAATAATTATAATTAAAAGAGAATGTGAAAATTTGTATGGAACATGGGTGTTAGCGGCCAAGAATAGTTTTATTATTTTTGGAAGTGATTTAGTTCTATAATTACTATGCAGAAAATTTGTCACTAGATCTGGGAATCAAGCACCTTATACTTTGAATATTCAAAAAAAAACTGTATAATGGGTCAAGGGCCCGACCCATAGAATCCATTGCGTCCGTTGCGGCGACGTATACAACTGACAGCTCGATAAAATACACACGTACTAACTGAAAGCGACCCATAAGTAACGCATGCGCCGGACGCAATGCAAAAAGTACCTGCACTTTTAACTCTTCTCTCCGGCAGGTCCGTTGACATCAGTTGTCAATAATAGGCTTGTTCCATGACTGCAATGTATTGAGTGTTATATTGTGCTCTGAACTCGTGCTGATGTGTTTTATATGCCTCTGTATTGGTTTAGTTTGAAAAGAAAATAATATAATGGTATTCTGTGAATTTTTATGACAAAACGATACATAAATAGTTAGTAGAGGTCGTAGTTTGAAGTTTGTCTTTTGCAAAAATTTACTTTAAAAATTAAAATGTGTGTTCTTTTACTTTGCAACTTTGATAAACTTTTGTGTAGAAATTCACACAAATGCACAGAGTTTCAAAATAAAGGAACATAGCTTAAGATGTCAAAACAACGCAAGGGATTCATTGGGTCACCCCTATCCGTTTCATCAGTCAACGTCAACGGATCCGTTGCCGCAACGCACGCGACGGATTCTATGGGTCGGCCCCTTCAGTAATTGGTTAAAAAATATCGAACATTCTCAGAAGATGATCAGTCAGATTTGGAATGGTTAAAGTTTTTCGAGGGGAGACTGACAGAATCCCGATAACCCAAGATCCCGAAAACACGAAATCCAGAAAACCCAGAATATCGAAAACACAAAATCCCGAAAACTCAAAATCCGGACCACCCAGAATCCCGAAAACCCAAAATTATACTTGTTAACTCGGGTTGGGGTCAAAATCCCGAAAACCGAAATTCCGAAAACCCGACATCCCGAAAACCATGAATCCCGAAACACCAAAACCCCGAAAACCCATAATCCCGAAAACCCAAAATCCCGAAATCCCGGAACCGGAATCCCGAAAATATAAAATGAAAAATTTGAGAAAATTTTTGGGTTTTCTGGATTCTGGGTTTTCGGGATTTTTGGTTTTCGGGATTTTGGGTTTTCGGGACTGGGTTTTCGGGGTTTTAGGTTTCCAGGATTCTAGGTTTTCGAGATTCTGCGTTTTCGGGATTCTGGGTTTTCGGGAATGTAGCATCTGATAGATTACTTCTTAAGCTGCATTCAAGGTCAACTAGTTACAGTAAT
This sequence comes from Epistrophella euchroma, assembly GCA_947049315.1. Classification (NCBI taxonomy): domain Eukaryota; kingdom Metazoa; phylum Arthropoda; class Insecta; order Diptera; family Syrphidae; genus Epistrophella; species Epistrophella euchroma. The sequence goes on from OX346247.1 coordinate 45,153,605, forward strand.
AAGTCAGTTATAGAGTTTTTTTAAAACGATTTTTAAGTTGAAAAAAAAGTTTAAAGTTTTGGAAATCTTTGAAAATACCAAAAATTAGGTGGTATACTATAAATCTTTTCGAATTAAAAGAAATAAACTTTAAAAATTCATAAAAAGACCTATAGCTGATCAATTTATGAAACTATAGTTAACAATTTTTGACCAATTGCTGAACTTTTAAATGGAATACTTTTACTGCGAATACCTAAAATACATAATTAGCTAAGATCCCAGAGCCACATAAGGCTCTGTTTAATATTTTAATGTTTTGTTTTGAATATCAGTTTAAAATACAAAATAAGAATTATCTGATGTTTTTTGTTTTGTTGAAAATAAAGTCTGTGGAAATGTGAAAATTCATAAATAAATTCCATGAACTCTGCGTAGCAGAGTAAATTTTTCTCAATAGCTGTTGTATAAATACCCATCGATTTATAATTAACTTCGTTAGTTAATAAAAAGTACCTGGGGAACTATATACTTACATTTATTATTACAAAATATACATAAATATACTAAATATAATATGAGAAAGGCTTTTTGACTTGAATTAAATCAATATTGCTGATTATTCTTATTATCTCTTAATTCGTTATTACTTACCAAGCTTTGATAAGCCATTTTTTTTTTCATTAATTTAACCGCGTGGATATCTGTGTTTTATTATAATTAAAGTCCCAATCAAATTTATTTAATGGCATAAGCAATTGTGTAAAGATATAATCTTTTAATTTTGATTCTGTTTAATTATGAATATCGATTGACAGGAAATTAAGTTCCGTTTATTTTATCTTATATCTTACACTGTCTACGATCAGTTAATTGGTTTTCCTATCCTATCAAAAAGCCTCATATTTAATTTCAATAATTAAGTTATAGATAAAGTTTTCAATTATTGAATAATGAAATTGATTCAAATGTATGTATTTTTTTTTTTTTTTAATTCCGTTGCGCTCTACTTGCAATTTATTTTATTTATTTAGACAAATTTTTTTAAGAAGGTTAATACAAAAAACTATTTTTGAGAAGAAACAAGTGTGGCAAGCTTCTTTTTAACGTTCATTATAGTATGGATGAACTTAATTTTTATTTGCTGCATAAGGAAAAAAAAGAATCAACTGCAACTGTGTATGAAAGATATTATGTACGAGCGCTAGCAATTGCATTCAAATGGAAGATTTTTTGCGACCTTTAGTTTAATGCGTTTCGCCCATGCATGACAGTTTGGCGAAACGCATTGGACTAAAGGTCGCAAAAAATCTTCCATTTGAATTTAATTCAATACAGTTCACTAAACAATAATAAAAATATTTTTCTTTATTTTTGTTATTCCTCTTCTTGGATAGCAATTGCTTTTAAACTGCAAGTTAGATGCAAAACAGTTTTATTTTAAATATTTCAATAAATCTCTTTGCATTAAAAATAAGATGCAATTGGAACATACTGTACGGAAATTAAAAGAAAATTTTGAATAAATGGCCTGCGGAACAATATTTTTACTTCTTCCCAAAAAAATAAAAAAAACAAAAACAGTGAATTATGAATGGTAATTTTTTTGCATTACAAAAATAAAACAAACATGCAATAAAAAAAGTATCTACCTTGCTTTTTTTTTAATTTCTCGAAAACTAAAAAAGATTTTTACATTTGGTTTTCAATATTTGACTAAGAATTTATAAGAACATTATATATATATATATATGTATATGTATAAAGCAAAATTTTGGAAAGAATCAACTTTAAAAAAAATCACAATTTTTTTTTTTTTTTATACATTTTGACTTTGAAATTTAATTTCTCAAAAACTATTCATTTAAGGAACTTAATTTAAAAATCAAATCAAATAATAAAAATGGAATATTTCATTTCAAAAAATTTAAAGCAAATCATCCCTCAAAATATTATGCACGAATAAGGGAAACCTGTAGGTATATTTGAGGAAAACCCACGATCAAAAATTATCTCAGATTTCTCATAACTGAGACGTTATGATCAAGGCCGTAGCCAGACAAATATTTGGGGGGGGGGGGGGGGGGGTATGACTTTTTGAAAAATTATTTCTTTAGAAAAGGCTTCCCTCTTCTACAGAAAAAAACCAATAAATGTTTGTAAGAAAATCAAAATCAAACTTGAAAATTTTGAAAATATATGTGAGAAATTCAGTGATGTAGTCCATGGTACAATAAAATAAACATAGAATTGTATTTTTACTTACGGCTATATTATTGACTTTCTTCAAAGCTAGTTTTACTGAAAAACTAGTTCTAAAGGGTTTTCGAGTATTAAGTTTCTCCAAAAAAAATTATTGATTTGATTTAGATGTCAAACTATGTATGAATATTTTGATTTAGATGTCAAAGTAATACAAATTTGTGAAAAACTTAAAACTTGAAACCGCTATAGATCTAGTTTTTCGGTAAAACTAGTTCTGAAGAAAATCAAGAATATGGCCGTTAATATTCTTATATCTATTACTCATCATCACAAAACGAGTAGATTTTTCATTTTCAGAATTATTAGTAAAAACAAAATATGTTTTGTTTTCTTAATTTATTGCGAAGATTTAACAATAGTTTTCCTGAACAACAACATGTAGGTACTTTGTTTGGCTAACTACGATAGGATCTCGTCACGATTTTTTCTAGTTTAAATTTGATTTACAGCCCGATTCTCCACTAGTGCGGGCTCATAAGTCACGAGCTCTTTCTGACTATTTCTTGTAAGGATTGTTGTGACTCGATAACATTTTTTGAATTCTCCCCCAATCCTCACAAGAAAAGTCACAACGAAACTCACCACGTCACCACATCGAAGTTGAATTTTGTAGTGTCATTTTTGGAACAGCTTATGATCAAAAATATTAAAAAATGTTAATTGGGCCATACAAATTTAAATAAAAACTTATAAAATACAAGGTTCCATTTATTTTTAGCAATAAAGTGAGTGAATAAATACGTTTGCATAGTATATTTTTCCAAAATAGAAATAAAAAATCTTTATAGAAATTGTTTGAAGAGCTATTTGTGTCCCTTGAAGTTCTGAATAGCCGTCGGACAGCGGCGATGGATGGCGGTGCAATGATTCGTTTTCAAGAAAATATTGTGCAATTGTAAAAACTTTTGATTAATTTACGGATAAATCGAATCGATTCCCATTTTACTTTATTTTAGCACTCAAAAATCTCGGGGGAGAATACGAAAAAGTCACAAAATTAATTTCACCACCTCTTATGACTTGTGAGGTATCAGTGATGGCGGGGAGAATCGGGCTGTTAGTGCAGAAATTTGGGAAAAAATTTTAATAAAAAGCTATTAATAAAAAAAAATTATTTCTAAATTATTCGGGGGGGGGGGGGGGGGGGTTCACCCCGGTGAACCCCCCCCCCTGGCTACGGCCTTGGTTATGATGTATGTAGTTTCTATAGGATATTACCTGATTAGTTAACTCTGGGAGATAATTTTATTTCAAATTAAGTCAAGGTCAAGGGATAGTTTTATAAAACAAAAATTATGCAAATCCTCCTAAAAAAAACTAGGAGGATAAAATATCAAAAGGATTTGCTCACTAAATCCCGACTTAAACCACTAAATTTGGGGATTTTACTCGGGTTTAACTTTAACATTGCACTGAAAAACTAGGTATAAGTGAAACATTTTATTTCTCAATTTGTACACTATTATCTCGCTGATGTATAATAAGGGATTACTTGTTTCATATTCGTGCAGTAGTATTAGCCGCGTTTTGTTTTTTACGGATCTGGATCGGGATTATCGCTTGAAAAAAAAAACGATACGGATAATAAATGACAGCAGTGTTTCATCAACATCTCTTTTTTACTTACGTTTTTTCAATTCTCAATTATTTCCTGTCTTTTTTCTTTACATTGCCGACAGAGTAAAAATTAAATTTTGGATCTTTGAAATAGATCCAGAGAGAGAGAGCAGGATCCCGAATTGTTTTTTTATTACTAAAAATTATCCTGATCCATATCCGTAGATAATAAAACGCGTCTATTATTTATCTTATTTTTGTACAATGGAGATAAGCTCAGAAGACCCCACCGTGTTTGTAACATTTTATTTTTTTAGCGCCAAAATTATTATTCAAACTGAATACCAATTAGTTCTTCTTTGAACTTTTTATTTCAAGGTTGTCCATGGTTGTTCTTTCTATTTTTGTAGGTATATTTTTAACAAATCACACTCATAATCTTGAGGTGACACAAAGATTTTAGTTTTGCGTATTTTTCACTGCCAAATAAGACAAGTACTTATTGCTTGTGTTAAAAAGCAGGATTTTTTAATTAAGTCCCTATAAAAGTTAAAAAGAGAAAAAACGAAACCAATTGTGCTTTTTTACTTGATCTATAGGGCAAGTATTGGTTTCGTGTAAAAAAAGTTTCGTGGTTGTAATCAAAATTGACTTTACAATTATAGAGACGTCCGAAAAAATTAAGTTTCACCATACCGTCCGTGCATCGTCAGTCTGTTCGTCTAAAAGTCTTCGTGCGTCACGTGTGTCAAGTTAGCACTACATTTTTGGAATTAAAAAAAAAAAAAAACAAAGTATGCAATTAGTTGTAGCTTTTTTGTTGTAAATTATTTGTGGAAAGAAAATAATTTCAAAACATTTTTTGGCTTGGTTATTAAAAAAAAAAAACTTCAAAAATTCCAAACATTTGTTTGGCTTTATTAAAAAAAAAAACTAGGTAGGCAGTGCTTAGTTGACAACATTGTGAGTCCAGGCATTAAAAAACGAAATTAAAAAATGTAAACGTGGCATGAAGTATAGCTTTTTGTTTACAAATTTGTTGAATGAAAAAATTCTTTTTTTAATGCCTGGACTCACAATATCACCTTAGCACTACCTACCCAGTTCTTTTTTTTTTTAATAACTAAGCCAAAAAATTGTTTGGATTTTTTTTCTTTCCACAACTAATTGGCAACAAAAAAGCTACAATTGCATATTTAGTTTTTTTTTAAATTCCAAAAATGTAGTGCTAACTTGACACACGTCCGTGCATCAAATGTTATTTGAGATAGACCCTTAGGCGCCAGTTATGGCTATCATTGAAACTAATCATTGAACATTTTAATGATGTATTTTAAGACGTTTAGGATGCAAAATATACTATTATTTTGATGCCAAAATAAAGCTTATGGCTTAATTAATATATCTGGCCAAACAAAATTTAATTTCGGCCCAACCGTTCGCATGAAAAGTCTTTTATTTTTTCAATGATCATTGAAAAAAATTAAAGTCAATTTATATGAAAGGTTGGGGTCAAATGAAATTTTTTTTGGCAATAAAATATTAAAAGTGCCGTCAGCTTCATATTGGGATCATAATAAATACTAATTTTGCTTTTCATTTCATGCTTCACTTAATTTCTTAACTTAAATTAAGTTAGCTTTTATAAAATTATATTTTTCCAACTTTTTTTTTATAGATTTTATTCTTTAAGATTGATACTTTTATGGTCATACGTCATAACTTATTAGCAGGGCTCGAATTTGTATGTTCTAAAAAACACATAATTTGCGCATAAAATGTGCACATTAATTGAGAGAATATTCGCTTAAAAAATTAAAATATGCTTTAAAAAAAGATTAAAAAACACATGATAATTTAAAAATAAATCATAATTTTATTTAAAAGTTAAAACAAAATATATTAGTTATTAAAATAAATAAACTTTTAATTGAAAATAAAATTTAAAAAAAATATATCTAAAATCTAGTTTTAACTTTGTATGTATATTAAGACTTGCAAGCATATACCATCTTTTTTTAATTTTAAAAAACAAAACTTGGTCTATCAGGTCCCATTTTACACTAAGAAAGAAATTGCTGGAGATCTTTTGATATTTTCTTGTAATTTCTTTAAAATCTGTTTCTTTTCCTTTTCAGAGTATGTATGTTAGTTCAACGCAACTTACGCAGTGTGAAGAGGAAAAAAAATCTCCGAACGATGATGATTTTGTCCATCTTGCAACTCAGTTTCTTTGTGCGAAAGGGAACTAGGTCTTCCATGTACCTAAGTTTGGATTTAAATTTTTAATACATAAATTTGTATGCATCTTTCGTTAAAGTAGGAAATTTAATTTGTAAAATTTTGTCAAATAATTTAAAATTATGCACGATTTGTTATAAAAATATTAATGCCCAAAAAGCCAAAAAATGCATTTATATGCTTTTATTATATTAAAATATGCAAAAATATGCTCTTTCGATTGAATGACATTTAAAATGAAATTTCGTGATTCGAAAAACTGTCTTATTCGTTTTTTTCTAAGTTTATCACGCAAAGGCGTGCGACCCATGCAAACATCTTGTTCTTATTTAGGTATTATTTTAATTTTTTTTTATTTCTGCTCATTTTATTTTCGTTGAAAAGTTAAAAGCCATTTTCTCCAAATTTATAGCTAAAAAATGTATGCGAATACATATGTGGAGGCACTCTGATTCCGAGCACGTTCATGTTTTTATGCTGCAAATCTATTCATTGTGATTGAGAAACGTACATACATACATTAACATTTGGAAAAATTAATGCAAATTTTTTTTTTCTTGGCGGTCTTCTTTTGAACTTAAATGTAATCATAAATAGACCTCTATGGCTTAAAGAAACAAAAATAAAATCTTATTTTTTATTTTATATTTTTGATTAATAAGTTGTTTGTGTATTGGGAGAAGTTTAACTTGTTTTGCTTGTTCGATCAGTTTTAGCTTAAGTGCTATAAAAGAAATTCAATATTTGAAAACGCATTGGCCAGATAACACGGAAATTTATGATCTCTGGTTCAAAATACAAAATACACTCTACGTAAATTTTAATTCATAAAAATTAACAATTTTAGATGTGGCTTTTGCTATTTTTCATTGAATAAAAGACTTGGTCTTTTTGGATAAGGTTTGTAGCATGCATGCAGGCGTTAGAGACAAATCATTGCTTTTACGGAAAGTAATTGAAATTCAAATTGAATATTGTGGAGGTAAATACGTCTGTCAAGTTATAATTAGTACTACAGTATATTGACCTGTCAATTGGCAACTACAATCTATTTTGGACAACACAGAAACAAATAAGATAAACTTAGTAGAACGCAATACGCATTGAGCACTTGGCATAGCTATAAAAACAAATACAATTTATAATTGTTTAGGGCAAGTACAGTAATGTCCGCTAATCCAAATTTATTATTGGGAAGGGTGTTCAGATTATCAAATTATTCGGAGAAGTGCGAAAAAGTTGTTTTAGAAGAGAATTTACAAAAATAAAAGAAAATTATTTTTGTTGTTGTTTTAGTGGACTGTATTGAATTAAATTCAAATGGAAGATTTTTTTTTTGCGACCTTTAGTCCAATGCGTTTCGCCCAGGCACGACAGTTGGGCTCATGGGCTCATCAGTTAGATGCTGTCGTACCTTTCTAAGACGCAATTTTTTGGTCGATGAATACCGACTCTTAATAAAATCTACAGCGCTTACACACTGTAAATTATATCCCACCAAAAACATTTCATGTAAAATAGGTCGCCAAGACTCACAAGCTCATAACGCTTTCGCTATAAAAAGTTATGAGATTTCATGAAGAGCCAAGCCCTTAACTCTATTAGGCCTAACTCTCCAAGCCCTAACTCTACAAACCCTAAATCGTGGTCAAAAATTATGGCTTGGTCGTTTCACATAGAAGTTTAGCATGGCAGACTTCATTTTACAATAAATCTATGGGAAACGGCCAAGCCATTATTATTCTAGGGGAACATGGTTACATTCTTGCACCTAGAAATATATGCTATTGTTGTAAACCCGTGGTCTGGTTAATGTACGAAGAAGAGAATTAACAAAATTTATTAAGTGTCGGTATTCATCGACCAAAAAATTGCGTCTTAGAAAGGTACGACAGCATCTAACTGATGAGCCCAACTGTCGGGAAAAAGTTGTTTTCGCTATACCGGTCTGTAAGTCGGTTTGTAATTGTGCGTCTTTGCGTCCGTGCGTTCATTGTAAGGGTATTTGCTTCAAATTTGATACAAAGCATTTTTATATAATTCTCCAGATAACAGGACAAAATTTAATGTTTGAGTTTGGACATCTAGAACAGGTATAGCTGCTTACAAATGATTTATTTTTTTAAATATTGTGAAATCGTCATCAAAATGGAAAAGAAAAGACCAAATTTCTCTCCACTTTTTTAACAGTTTTGCGCTAATTACAATACTAATAAAAGTTGAAAAGAAAAAAACTTTTTCGAAAAAAAAATTTAATAGTCCAGTAACTTTATACATACATCAGATTCAGTTCAGATTTTTTGCTGAGTCGTTTATGATATTGGCCCCATGAAAACCCCAAGGGGGTTAAAAATAAAAAAAAAACGCAAAATTTTCGCGCTTTTTTCAGTTATTGGCAATTTTCACCCCAAAGGATTAGTTTTTCGACTATAGCTTAGCTCCACGATTTCAAATTAATTAAATTTATTTCAATTTGAGCCCACAACCATCTGTGTAGATCCAACAGTTTAGAAAATACAGATATTCAAAATTTAGCAATAATAAATTTATAAAAACAAGTAGTATAATTTTCAGTATACTAAGAAAAAGATGGTTCTTAACGCAAGATGCATAAAAATAAAAGAGCGTATAAGTTGGGGCAAAAGAAGAAAAAAATCCTCTGGAGGAGGTAGTCTATTTTTCCCGGTTAAATTGGGAGGGGCAATTTTTCAAAAAACTGACTTGAAATAGAAAACGGCTCATAAAAATCCAACGAAATTTTTTAGAATAAAATCCTATACCTTTTGTAAAAGCCAGGAATCCATTCTTAAATTTTCTTTTTAAATAAGGTTGTTTTAGTCAAAAGTGTTTGAACAATTCTATTTCAAATTCAAAAATTAGGAAAAAAAACATAGTTTTTTGGGTTTATTTTTTTTTTTAATTTACGTTGGTAAGTACCATTTTTATTTTAAATATTCAATGCCCTTATTAATTTTAAGTCAAATAATTTTGATTTTTTTTCTGAGTTTTTTATGGTGCATGTGTTTTGAATAACCCAAGGTTTCGACCTCGAGCACCCAACGCAACATCGTTACTTACTGCCTTTCTACTTTAAGAACGCCTTACTATTTAAATTAAAGTAACTAAAAATTAGTGAAGTAGATTTCGTTATTTTTGGTTATTTTCAAAACAAGAAGGCATTTAAGCATTTGGTTTTCAGTGTTTGACTCAAAATTAATAAGGACATTGAATATTTAAAAATTAAAATGGTACTTATCGACGTAAATTAAAAAAAAAAATAGTTAAACCCAAAAAACTATGTTTTTTTCCTAAATTTTGAGTTTAAAATGGAATTGTTCAAAAACTGTTGACTAAAACAACTTTATTTAAAAAGAAAATATAAGAATGGATTCCTGGTATAGGATTTTATTCTAAAAAATTTCGTTGGATTTTTATGAGTCGTTTTCTATTTCAAGTCAGTTTTTTTGAAAAATTGCCCCTCCCATTTAAACGGGGGGATATAGACTACCACCTTCAGTGGATGTTTTTCTTCTTTTGAGCCACGCTCTAGTATTTTTATGCATCTTGTTCGAAAGAACCATCTTTTTTTTATTATACTGAAAATTGTACTAAGTAATTTATTATTGCTTGATTTTGAATATCTGTATTTTCTAAACTGTTGGATCTACACAGATAGTTATGGGCTCAAATTGAAATAAATTTAATTAATTAAAATCGTGGAGCTAAACTATAGTCGAAAAACTAATCCTTTGGGGTGAAAATTGCCAATAACTGATAAAAAGTGCATTGGACTGTCACGTCAGAGACCTGGGTTTCATTCCCACCCTTTGCCACCTAACAAAAATGTTTTTCAGGGCTACAGCCTCTTGCGAGGAAGTGATTAATCATCCAAGAGTATCTCCTGTCATAGAAAAGTGCCGCTCATCTTAGCCGTTCGGATTCGGCAGTAAACTGTAGGTCCCCTCCATTCCTGCAGAAACGCACACAGGAATGGTTCAGAGTTGATTTGCCACCAATTTTTTTATTTTTTATGACTACAAGAGAAAGTTCGTGCGATCCAGTCGCGCATATTTTGTTGTTTTTAAATGCTACCGCCCATAATTAATGATGTTTCTTGAAACTGTGGAAGGTACTCACAATTGCCGTAGGAAAACGATCTATTAGATTATTGAATATACCTTTTTTAAAAATGTCAATGTTGTTTTGGTACGAAAGGAATAACATTTATTCTTGATTTATACATCAAAACGAATCTATGTCAACACCCTTTTTATCGACCATTTACATAACTTAAATATTCAAAAACCATAAGGGCATTGCTCCACTTATTGGTCATAGTAACAGATTATTTGAACTTCAAATAAACAATACACTGTCATTAAGCTAACTTTGTATGACTCTGATGATATGAAAATATGACATAACATCTTACATGCTTTATCAGCATAAGGTTTTTGTCACACTTCCGTTTTTGATTCATGAATATGAGGTAACTAATTAATAATAATAATTGTATACGCATTGTTTGTAACCCATGTTGCTTTTTAAGTGAGTGAGAAAAGACAATTGTAAGTCACGAAGACCCATCGCTACGAAAATTGTTCCCTAAAATGGCTTACAACGCAACGAAAGTGAAAACGTGGTATTACAGACAATCGATGTTTGACTGGGGCTGGGTATTGATTTGTAAATTACAATTGAATGCAATTTTAATATAAATTGAAGATACAATTAATAATCAATCAACATTCGACATTTGTTTAAAGAGTTGATAACAAGTTTTAATATTCAATAAGCAAGAAATAAATATACAAGAGGCTTGAGCTTTTTTTCATTTAAAAAAGTAATTTTATTTTTTTAATCAACATGTCTCTGTTTAATTTGGTAAGATTATTACAAACATATTAAAGAACGATGAAAAAAAAACAATATCTTTAAGGTTTTTGTCATCCTGGCTGTTGCATCGACGAGCAATGCGAGTATTGGACCTCATTTTGATTTAGCACCTGTGCCCGGTCCATATGGAGCTACAACATTTCTTCCTCCTCCTGTATTGCCAGCCCCGGCAGTCGCTCCCGCACCAACAGCACCCTTTTGGCCAGCACCATTTCTACCTGCCCCAGCCCCATTATGGCCTACCCCAGTTCTTCCTGCTCCAGCTCCTGTATGGCCTGGGCCAACTCCGTTTTCATACTTTCCAGCACCAGCTCCCTTAACTACAGCTCCACTTCCGCCCGTTTTCGACCCTATTTCATTCGCTCCTACCTATCGTGCTATCCCCGGACCGGTGACTAAGACTCACCATGTCTCATTTGGATTTGCCCATCCAGTTCAGGTTCAGACTGCCAAGGTTATTGCAGCAGCTCCAGCACCCCACATCCACCCAGTTAAATTCATCGAAGGACACTCGCATCACGCTCACATTCACACACATTCGGCACCACTACTTAGTCTACCACATCATCACCATCAATGGTGATTTTTTGAGTTATAGTAACTAAATTTAAATAGGACGAATATGTATACGAAAAAGTATTTAATTATTGATTATATTTTTAAGTCAGTTTAATATTTTAGGATAACAACTATCAATGATTGTACAAAATATTTTATTTGATTATGCTGTGTTAATATCAAAATGAAATGAGTCAAACGAAATTTTAACAGATTGAAAATAATTGCAAATAAAAAATTTTAAAACGGATTGATTTTTTTTTCAAATGAAGATTTTTCGATACTCGTATCGTACTATAATTTTTATAATTTTAGCTTCTAACTTTTAAAACATTTATGCCGTGGTATTATGGTAAGTGCGTAGGCCTGTCTTTTTGGAGGTCTGTGTTCAAGCACCTAAAAATATTTTTTTTTTCACGGCTACAGCCTCTTGTGAGGTACTGAAAGATCCTCCAAGAATAACTCTTGTTACGAAAGTGTTTTTCACCTTAGCCGTTTGGACTTCGAAGTAAACTATAGGTCCCCTCCATTCATGCCAATAACAAGGACACAGAAATTACTGAAAGTTGTAAGTCACTATGGCCTGGTTCTACCACGATCTGTCGCGCCATTAAATTTATTTAGATAACTTATTTTTTATTTTTTGATAAATTCTTCGATGTTAAAAAAAAAATAATTTTTACATCAGTGACCTTGGTTTGTCCTTGATTGTGTCGTTTTTATTTTTTTTTAATATTTTAGCAAGAATTGTGCTAGAAGTTTATATATTATTGGATAATTTTCAGCGCACATGATGTAGAAAGTTCTTGTAGCAAGCTTTTTTAAAAATAATTTTTATCTTTAATTTTCGCATACAAAAATAAACAAAAAACTTTTAAGAAAATAGTTCTGTGAAGATGTCTGCAATTTAGAGAGTTTTTCATTAATTTGTAGGCTGTTAAAAAGAATTAAATTCAATGATATTCTCATTGCTTTTTGTCGAAGTTTTGCCAAAACAGTTTCAAAAAACGATGTGGTTAAGGTCAAGTAAAAAATAAAAACGAACTGGTTTTAAATTGCTACATGACTTTTTATTTTTTTTTTTAATGTAAGCATTTAAACAGCGCAATGATTGTATATACCTTACCAAAAGCAAATTGTTTATTATAAGAATAAATATAAAATACCAGTCTTGCTTAAAGACCCACTCACTAAAATTATCTTATTAATTAAACTAACAAAACAAAAGTCAAGGATAAGCCAATTAACTATGGAAAAAAACCATTTGAAAGGTCAATGACCAATATCTCACCTTGGAGGAAAACTCTGTTCGTTCAATACCTTAGTTTCTGTAATATAATTGGATTAATTTGACTCGGATACAATTAGCTAATTACATGCCCTAATCACTAAAACATTCGAAGCACCTCTACGCCAACGTCACAACTAAGAAAGGACCATTAAAGGACATTGACCGTTGTCTAACCACAAATTAAATAAAATTAATGTTTTATTTGCATTGCTATATTTTTTAGATTAAAGACATATTAGCTCAGTTTTTTTTTTTTTTTTTTTAATTTTATTGGGGAAGGTAAACGTACCATATACATATATAAAACTTGAAATAGTATTTTCCAATATCAGCTTCACTCGGTATCTTGAATTATTTTAAAGTTAGGTTACTTTTTCGCAAAAATATCAACCATTTTTTAGTTGTTTTTTATTTCAATAAAATTGTAGAATTTGGAATATATTTTTTTTTATTATTTTTTATTGCATTATTTTTTTTTTGTTGTTGCAACAGGAAAGGGAACATCGTGCTGCTTCAATAAATAATACGAAATCAACTTTAAATCAATGCACAAGCAGGTTCTCTCAATGAAATAGAATGCACGACTGGATAACAAGAACTTGATATAGTTTAATGGTTCAAACCCTTCAAATAGCTTATGGACATTTTAAATATAAGTGTTTAATTTATTTTAATAAATAATAATCAGAAAATAAAACAAAAATGTATAGAAAAGAAGCATGGAAATCGTTGCAAAAAACTGTTCTTTAACTAAAAATGAAGATCGTGATATGCAAACAAATTTCAAAAACCTTTGGACAGTTCTCTTAAAAGAAGAAATTGTTTATTATATAAAAAATTCTTTAATATTGAAAAACTTGGTAATTATTTGTATTGAAGTGAGTTGAAGTAAATAGACTTATTTTTCAAAGTTGTCACTTGAAAAAGACGGCATTTTTTTTAATTACATTTCCATTCCATTCCTTTCATTTTGAATTTTATTTTGCTAAACAATTGAAACAAGGAAGTGCTTAACTCAATTTATTGATTTATTTTTTAATTAAAGTGCATTTGGTTGATATAAATTGCACATATTTTCTTTTTATTTAACTTGCAAAACAGACGAAAAAAATGCTTTCCTGTGCTTCTTGTGGTGATTCTCTCCCAATTGAAAGAGATTTCGTTGATTGTCCATTTTGCAGACGCAAACTACATTTCCAATGTTCAACGGTCACAGAAAGAACTTGGAGGAGCATGGGTGTACAGAAAGAATCTTGGAGATGTCATGCACAACCGAAGGATCAATCAGTGGAAATACGGATCCACCTACAGATCGCTAACACCACCAGACTTACAATCACCGAAGCGTGTAAGACCAATCAACAGCCCCAACAACAGCAATGAGGCACCTAGCAACAACGGCAACGACAACCAAGCTGTGCTTACTGAGATTTCAAAAAATTAATTCACCACACCATTTTCAAAATATTGATTTTTCAAAAAAAAACAAAAACAAAATGATTTTAAATTAAAATAATATTTGTTTGAAAATCTACGTTAGGTACAGTTACTAACTGATTTTGAAAATAATTTTTTGATAATTTATTCAAAATCGTTAGAGCCGAACCGGTGTTGTGACATGTTATTTTTTGTGAAAAAGAAATCAATTGCGCCTCTAAGGAATCAATACAAAAATTGAGTGTAAAAGGTACGATTGTACCTACAACTGGCACTTAGCTATCTAGTCTTTAGCGGCTCCGTGAAATAACTCCCCAATTAAATAACTCCCAAAATAAAAAAAAATGAAATAAATTCCCAAAATTTATATGAAAAATTGGGGACTTATTTCATCGATTTTTGGGGACTTATTTTATTTTTAAGTTGGGGGGTTATTTCGCATGATGAAATAAATCCCCAAATTCAACTATAAAATAAGTCCCCAAATTTGGGAACTTATTTCTTTGAAGAAATAACAAAATTACGGCGTATAAACAGTGAAGTATGTATGGGGGGGGGGGGCATGCTGCCCCCCTGCAACCCCCTACTTGTCACACTATAGAATTTGGGGTAGGTGCGAGGTTGGGTGTATGCAAAGTTTCTTTAAATCGAGATTCTCTAAATGCAAAAGAAACTTTGCATACACCCAACCTCGCACCTACCCCAAATCGTATAGTGGGTCAAGTAGCATATACTTCACTGTTTATACGCCGTAGTTTTGTTATTTCTTTGGGGACTTATTTCATTTTTTGTTTGGGGACTTATTTCATGCGCTTTTGAGGATTTATTTCATCTTTGAATTTGGGGACTTAAAAAAAAAAATAAACATTTTGGGGAGTTATTTCATTTTTCGATTGGGGGGTTATTTCATCGGGGAGTTATTTCACGGAGCCGTTTTTAGCGTTTGACTTTTAAATTGATAAAAGCATTGAATATTGAATATATAATTTAATATGTACGCGAAATTTCTCAAAAAATCAGTTAAAAGTTTAGTTTTTTTTTTTTAAAGTTCTTGCTTAAAAAATACAACTAATTAGCATTACATTGTAAATGCTGCCTTTTTTTTTCAAAAAAACCTATTTTTAATTGCTCTAAAAAGTTTCGGTGTTGTAATCAAAAATTGACACCATGATAATGAAGAAGTCCGAAAAAATGGGTTTTGCCATACAGTCCGTCGCGTGCGTGCGTCGCGTCCGTCGGTCCGTCCATCCACTGTAATTTGAGCTAGAGCCTAAACAGGTGAGTATTTTTATGCGATTCCTTAAGCCTAGTACGCAGATCGCGCTAAAATTTATATTCCATACAAATTTCCTCCAAAGATAAATTTTAGCGAGGACATTTAGCTAGGCAATACGCAGTTCACGCGCTAAATTCAAAAAGTATCCACTTAAACTAGCGCGCGAAATAATGCTCAACGCATTCTTTCACAGATAAATTTTGACATTTGTGCTCTTAGCAAACGATTGTAGAGATACAAATTGTATAGATAAAATTTAGTTTAGCTTGAACTGCGTACCTGGCTTTAGATGAAAATTCGATTTTTTTTATAGGTAGCTCATCTAGAACAGATATCTGGCATACAAATATTTAAGCTGTTTTTCAGGTGTTCGCATTGCATATTAAAAAAAAAAAATATTAATCATATTTTATGTATCTATGAGCCATGAGATAATTTTGTTTATGAATGAGAGGTTATCAAGAGAAATGAAGTTTGAAAAATATAGAAGACGTGTGTTTTTAATTTATTAGATTCGCATTATTCATTTAAAAATTTTGAGCGTCTGTTTGTTATCAGGAAAGCATTATTAATCTTTATGTAAAATTGTTCATATTATGATCACAATAACCACTATGCGTTTTGACTTAATTTTTAACATGGGAAAAGACGACTGGGTCATCCAGTCACCGTAAAGATAATTTCTTAAGAAATTATTATATTAAAAAAATTAAAATTTTGTTACGGAGAGTTTTTAATAATAAAAATTCTACATACATGTTATGTACTAATAAATCAACCGAGTATAGAAGAATTAGACTTGATGAATTATTGATTCAAAACTAAAGTCCACAAAAAGCTATTTTAAATCACTACAATTTGCTGATTTTTTTTCAATTTATTTATTTTTTTATCCTGATTTTTTCTTCTTAAAATTCAAGATTAATATAGCTAATAAATATTAAAAATCGTGAGGAAATGTTTTCGATTAACATTTTATGTTTAAAAATTACTTCATTTATTTAGGTACATACATATATGTATATAAAAACATACTTATATTTTTTTTCAATGCTGGAATTTTATCTTAGGTACTAATGACAACCTAATTATGTACCAACATCCTATAATTATAAAAATCAGTTCTCTTCACGAGAAAAACGATTACAACATTATTTTTTTGTACAAAACCAATCCATTGGCGTACGCATGGACATGGAGGGTTCACGTCTACCTAAAATTTATTTAGACTACCTCGAAGAAATCTGTTTTCCACTTACATGTGTATAAATTTAAATTAAAAGTAAAAAAAAAAATCAAAATAATAGATATCTAATAATAAAAAAATAATTTTTATAAAAGGAAATAAGGTAGGTGGTTTTTAAAATTAATGAAAAACTATTTTCATTTAATTTTTTTTTTTTTTTGTTTAACAGATATTTTTACTCTCATAATAAATGTTCAATACTGTTTGACGTATAGGTAAGTATAAGTTTTTTCCTATGCCGTTATTTTAAGAGCTCAAAAAAATCCACAACTGAACACCATCTAAGAATCTCAAGTTCAAAAATTTGAAAATCCTGTGTCAGTTTCTGCAAAAAAAACATTTTTCCAAATCTATTACTATTTGTAAGACTTTTTTTTATTTTTCACATTTCCTTAACGGCTGACATTATATTTATAATGCATTAACACGACTGAAAATGCCATTAATATTGCAATGACTTAAAGAAAATTCCAGCATTATTCTTATAAGCCGTTTAAAATAAATCAAATAGGTAAGATAATTAATGTAGCCGTTTTAATCAAATTCAAAAAAAACAACAAATTATTGCAGAAGCCTTCTTAGTTAAATCCACACAAGAGCTTCATGACCTAAAACCTAAAGACTATTTTTTTTTTTTTAAATTAAAAGAACATATTTTTATATTTTCCCTTTTTTTGCAATTTTTAATTAAAAAAGTAAATTTTTTTAAATTTAATTTTTGTGGGTTGTAGTCCAGTATGTGGTAGGCTTAACTTCTTCAAGCTTGCCCAAATCCAAAATCCAAATTGAATTGTTCTTGCCGGTTTCCATGGCCTTAATAAAGTTCACAGCACATTCGTCAGCACTCTGGTGTTCAGAAGAATAGAATTCCTTACTCAACTCAGTCGAGTATGGGAAAGTGTCATTTCCATCAAATTCATGCCATAAACCAGTCGAGGTTATGCCAGGACAAATTGCCATAACAGCAATACCGGTCTTCTTATAATAGAATTCATCCTTTAGAAAATACAAATGATATTTGTTAATAAAAATTCTTGCCTTTTTGTTGTAATAATTACTTACGGCAATTGAACGAGTGAATCCCATGACTCCATGCTTGGAAGCAGTGTAAATTGCCAAACACGAACATGGTTCCAATCCCAAGACGGATGCGATGTTAACAATCATACCACCACGACCTCCCTTAGACTTGTCCATGTAAGGAATAGCTGCCATTGTAGTGTAAATCAATCCCATCTGGAAAAATAAAGACAAATATTTCACCAGGTTAAAAAAAAAACACAATTTTATCTTCTCAAACTTACCAAGTTAACACCCATGGTCTGTTCTGGTTTATGATCATTGATCATTCCACTTCCATTGACCAAAATATCAATATAACTAATTTTGGCAATAATTTTCTTCAGAACTTCAGGAATCTGTTCCTTTTTACAGAGATCCAGTTGTTCGAAGTTAACATGAGTTCCAGTGACAGAACTCAAAGCCTTCAATTCACTCATGAAAGATTCATTTTGGACAAGATCGACGACAACCAAGTTCTTAAATAAAAATTTAATTTAAAAAAAAAAAAATTTTCTAACACACAAAAAAAAAAAATCGAAACTTACTGCAATTTTCTTTTGAACTAGAAGCTTGCATGTGGCAAAACCAATTCCACCAAATCCACCAACGTAGACAACATTTTTACCTTGCATTTCCATGGCCTTGATGATTTTTGATTTAAACCTAATTCAATGAGATGTCACTAAGTACTGATTTTGATGTCACAGCAATTGTAAGCTTGAAGACTTCTATTTTGGATTAGGATTCATTGATAAACTCATATAATAATAAAATTGATAACAGTGCGAGCACCATCAGCATCGTTATCACCGCATAAATAAGAATAAATTAGTGTACTTTTGGTTTCGAATTAAAAGAGGAGTGCACAAGCATACAAAGTGTGTGGTCGTTGTTGTTGGTGATTATAAATGAAAAGTAATATAAGATACGCTATGCAGTGGTCGAGGAATAATATGTATATGTATACAGTAGTGGCGGCATATATAAAGCCATTGATTACAACTTTTTATTGCATACTTCTAGGCATTTTCAATAAATAAATTTGATAGCAAGGTAGGGTTGCCGATAAGTGATTTAATCAAAAAAATATTAAGCTATCACTATCATTTTATCTAATTGGAATAAAAATAAAATTCTAATCTTGAATATTTCGAAAGGTCCTAAGTCCTAAGTCTTAAAAATGAAACAAAAATGAAACAAGTACTTTTACTCACTCCAAAACTGTTTTTATTTTGTTCCAACAAAAAGAACATACAAATTGAAAGAACAGTATTATCTTGACTAAAATAAAAAGAAAATCTTCATGATTTTTTAAACAACATCAATGTTGTTCGACTTTTTAACTTTACGTTTTTTACGTTAGTTTTTTCCCTGCTGTATGTTCAGTATGCTTATGTAAAAAAGGTAAAAAATGTAAAAAAGTAAAATAAAGCATGGAAAATAATCAAAATTGATTAAAGCTTCAAAGCTGAAGATGATGGTTGAAGCTGATTCTAAGCGGTTTCTAAAAAAACGTTTGGGTTTTCATTTTCTTTTCGATATGTTTATAAAAACAGATTTTCTAATCCATTTCCGTCACTATAAAATGCTTTAATTAATTTTTTTATGTTTCGATTGCAATAAAAAGATTTTGCCTAATCTGAAACTACTCGTTCAACGATCAAAATTTAAAAAAAAATGCTTTACAGGAAGTAGCCTTAATAATACTATTTTTTGCAATTTATAAACAATTCAACTTACTTCAATGACTGCAAACTTTCTTTATTTATTTAAGCTTTGACAGATATGGCTAAAATTTCTCTAATTTTCTCTCTTTCTTCTCAGTAATTTACTTTTTTTAGTTCTTATTTACCTTTTTTACGAGTTTTTTTACGCGATTTTTACGTTTTTTACACCAATATAGGCGTTTTTTACCTAAACGTAGAAAAGGTATAAAATAGTTTTTACATGAATTTGAACATCACTACACAACATAACGGTCGGTACAAATTATAATAATAAGTGAAAAAAAAACTAAAGGATATTTTTCGCAATTTTCTTAAGAAATCTTATTTGGCCTAGGCTAAGCGCTTATACTGCATTTTCATTAGAGCAAAATGAGGTAATTTCGTTCAAAATTCAATTCAAAATCATCTCATTTCCCATACAAATTCAAACTTCCAAATGAGGTAGTTTCAACAAAATTTGCACGAAATTCGGTAGAAAATTACGTAAAACTTTTATGAACACACCCAAATGGAATCCACTTAAAGTAGAACCCATTTAAAATTACAGAATTCAATGTAAAAAACAACAAAAACAAGCGACTGACATTGCGGACCGTCAAACTAAATTAGGAAATTTGAAATGTGAACACTTTTTTTTGCAATTTACCAAATTACCACAATTTGCGGCTTTAATAAAAACGTTGGTAGTATTAAGCGACGATAACAAAAGAATAAAAAATAACATTATTTCTATTAACAAATACATAATATAATTTTTAAAATTGTAAAACAATGTTTTAAAAATATTCTCCAAATAATAAGAAAAATTCAAACATTTTTTTAAATTTTCAAAACTTTTTTATTTATTTATTATTATTATTATTATTATTATTATTATTATCGATTTTTAGCGTTCTCACTATCTCTACGTCTTGTAGGATAAAATTCACCTGCCAAAGGCTAGGCTCGGGCGAACGTGCGGGTCAGAAAGACCAAACACGACGCTGGAAAAGAAAATAATTATTTAAAGAGCAAGAAATTCCCTTACTAGACGGCAGCTGTCAAGGATTACAGATTTTTGCATGACGTAGACTGTTTTTTTCGGTACTCCAAGTTTTTCCAAAGCTGATATAGTTGCTTTGGGACCAGTCCGGTTGTTGAAATTATCATTATTATTATTATTATTATTATTATTATTATTATTATTATTATTATTATTATTGTACTATTCATAATAGAATATCAGTTAATTAGACTTGACCATTCTTTATTCCGTCAATTTCATTGAATTTGTGAACAACAACAACAACTTAAAGGCGCTACCACCAATTTCTTACGAATTATTTTTTTTAGGTATTTATAATTCGTTTTATTTTTGTTTTGGTTAGAGATATAGCTATTTCAAGGGGTGGCCCTATAATCAGTGGTGGTTATTTATTATTTGCAGAATTTTGTTAAAAAGAATTTTTAACAGCAGAATATTGAAAAGCTGAAATTTGAAAGCAACATTTTGAAAAGCCGAATTTTAACAAAAGAATTTTGACCCAGACAACCCTCTTAACGTAGATATATTATTTAGTGCTTATAAAAAAAAATAATGCTTCATTGTTTTGACTGAAAAGGTAAATTTTAACATGCATGCATATTAACGTGCATGCATATTAGGGTGTCCATTATTTCCCAAACTCATTTTTTGTTTAGATCAGACCCCCATGTCTAAAAAGTTTATGCCCTACAATAAATTTATGGACCCAAAAAAAAACTTGGCCGAGTTCATTAACCCTTGCCTCTAAAGCCATATAACTTTTTACGTATTTTTTTCTTCCCGAACAACTGCAGATAGGTATTCATAATTTTCTTGTTAATTTTTATTTTAAGATCATCCCTTTAAAAAACATCATTTAAAGTTTATGGAGGACAAAAAAATCTATAGAAAATATTTTCAAAATGTATTCTTTTTTTATGTAAGAGGCACAGGTTAATGATAGAATTTGTTTGTAAATAAATTTTTTGTAGGGCATAAACTTTTGATCTTATGGACTCGTATGAAAAGTAGGAAGTGGTATATAAGACTATTCCATCACCTTTTGGACTTGACGGTGATAAATTCATGGGTTTTATATAAGCATAGTTTGCACCAAAAAGGGGATAGCAGCAAATGATATAATAAATTTAGCTGATTTGAGAACTGAGCTTGCTGACACTCTTTGCAAATATAGAACCTTTCGTTCAACCTGCAAGAGGTCGACCAAGCAGCAGTCACAACACCAGTTTTGCAGAGGAACCAGCTCCCAAAGGAAGGAAGGTTCTGTTCTGCAGACTATTGCTTTAAGCGACATAATTCATGATGGTACAGATCACATCCAAACGAGACAGGACCATCGTATGCGGTGTATAGTATATGATGTCGGGCTTTAAATTTCTCATGTTAGCATAATGTGCAAAAGATGTAAAGTTTACTAAGTTCGAAAAAAAAACCTCTGATTGTTTCAATAAATTCCATATGTAATTCCCTTGAAAAAGTAAAAATAATTTTTCAATAACTTCTTTATTTTTCTTCTTAACAAATACATCTGGTCTAAATGCATATTGCATCAAAAATTATAGTTAGATTTTTTTCTTAAACACCGTTAGTATTTGCACAAGATTTTATATATATTTTTTCCCCTATATATGATTGCTTTGCCATCCCATAATATTTTTTTTGAAAAAGAAAGAAAAATCATGCATTTAAGGGTTAAATGGCGAAGTTTTTGATGAATAACTTTTTCTTATTTTGTGGAAAAAAAAATATTTTATACAAAAAAGGTAGGCACGGCACACACTTTTTTCCATAAAAAAATATGTGTTTTTGGCAGAAAATTCTCAAACGATAAATTCCCGCCTGGAAAAATGGCAAGTTTTTGGTTAGTTTAGGTAAGGCCCCGGCAAGTTTTCGGTAAGGAAAACTTGGAAGAGGAAAACATGACAGGCCCCTATTAGTGCCTTGCTGAGAACGTTTATTTAAATAATGACTGTGAATCGGTGTGTCAAGTAGTAAAATCGCAACTGCAGACAAAACAGAATAAGACAGAATCACAACTGATTTTGACATTTATTAGAAATCTGTTCTAGGTTGTTCTACCTAAAAAGCAAGTGCAAGAATTTTTTAGTGTCAGTGTTTTATAATAAAATAAAATTAAAAAAAAAATGGATTCGCGGCTAATTCGTGAAATTAGTCAACTTTTATTATCTTAAACAAGAAAAAACGTGTTTTGAATACCTCCAAACCTCCCAATATAAGCAACAGAAATCGCATCACCGCAGAATCACAAACGATGACTCTACCGGACGCTGCACGTTTTTAAACCGACACGTAAATGCACACAAACGGAAGGATAGGTACCATGAGAATTATGTTGGAGACAGGTCCAACCAGGATGACCACCAGTTCATCGGCAAGCTGAAACGTGGTGAGTACACTGAAGTCTTCGAAGCAACACAACAACAAGAAGTGCCTCTTGAAATAAAAACGATGGAGAATATATGTAGAACAAGTCTTGTTTTTACTTGTCAGGGCTCAGGCAGAATTTATCTGACGAGGCAAAAAGGTTCATAACTGGTGAGAGCCTAGCGAATGCCTATTGTAACCCTTGCTAGATCCTTGTTAGTAACAATGAAAAACTTGCCAGGGCCTTATTGAAAACTAGATTCTTTTTCCAGGCGGGTTATGTATAACTATTTTTTCTTTTACAAAATTTGTGCATTACCTACCTATATTACCCTCTACAAAAAAAAAAACACAAACAAATTTTTTCTCAGTCATTTAAAAGATACCTATAATTATTATTAAAAAATTCTTGTGTCTGAAAAAGCCTGCGAAAATAGTGTGTGATATGTCATTTCAGATTGACACTTCAGACAAAACACAATTTTTTCGCACACAGGTATCAAGCATATTTTTGCTAATCACATTTTGCCCTACTTTTTGCAAAAAGTCTTGAATGTAGTTAAGCCTTAACAGTTAACGGTGTACCCTGCTGCGGAAAATACAGAAGGCCAAACAAAAAATGGTATTCAAACATAACAATATATAAAGATAATAATATTGAACCTCTTTTTATTTATATGGTAAAATTACTGAAAACGAAATTAGGATCCCTTGCCAATCACCCGAACCCAATTATAAAAGATATTTGGGACAGAAATATTAACGAAAGTGTCCTCGATAACCATTTTTACTTATCGCCTATAGATATTTTGAATTCAAGATCTCAATCATTATTTGAACCAACATCCAGTTCCAATTTAAAATTGCCATTTTATGAGAAAGCTTCTTTGCCTGTTCTTAGAGGATAGTGGTTAATTTTAAGGAAAAGTAGAAATGACCAAATATATGCCTGATTGTATGCTAAAATATAACAGACTTTTGTTTCCTACTGGATATCTAATTGGTAGCTCAGCTGATTATCAATAATCTATCTTTCTTGTTATAAATATAAACTTTATTATATATTTAACTAAGAAAAGATGGTTATTTTCTGTTGATGCATTTTAAGTCATAGTATCTTTTCTCAAACAAGATCCTTCTTTATATATATTTCTTTTATCTATATATAATTTTAGTTTGTAAGTAGTTCTAGTCATTAATTTAATTCTGGTCACCTCGAGCCATAAAATGAACATATGTCGAGAGCAAACATATGAGGAAAAAATGAGAATTAATAATAAATATAATTAATTAAATTGTAAAATGTATGCATAGGTGTTCAATGATAAACATTTATTATATGTATAAACTAAGCTTAACCAGATATAATTTTTGAAGTCGGTTATCATGAATTCAGAAAAATGTAATCATAAATTATCCAATGTATAAATGTCTCAATAAAAACAAAATGAAATGAATGAATGTTAACGGTGTACCTTTTATACACCTGTTAAAAACCGTCAAAGAAAATTTATTTATTTTTTTTTTTTTTTCAAAAACGACGCCTACAATTTTGATTAAAATCTTAGTATGATCTACAAATTTATTATTCAACTTTCTATTGACATAGTCATTAAAATGTTGTTGTTTTTTTTTTTGATAAGAAGTTTTTCATTATTTTTTAAGCCGTTTTAAATACAAATTGTTATTCAGAGGATTTTACATAATATGTTTTAGTAATATTGCATGAGATTCGATAAAATATTGTTTAGATAAAAAAAAATTAATTTGAATTTTAAAAAGTGTACCTACCTATGGATAATTTTTTGGGAAATGAATTTGTTACAATAAAAATAAGTAGTTGTTGCTCCTTTTTTTTTTTAATATTTACAAAATTTTATGTACAAATTATTGAAAAAAAAATCGCTCAATTTTTTTCTCATAAACCAATTTTTTTTATCCGTTTCTGTCTCTAATTATCTTTTGGCTGACGAACGTACGAATTGAATCATAATTTGACCTTAAAGATCTTCGAATGCTGCGGAGACTTCCATCAATCCAATTAAACGATTTTTAATGTATTTTCATGTCAATGTCCTGACGAATGTTAGACGAAACAAAAAATTGGTCTGATATCTGATTAATGTAAAACCTTGGTCAAAATTAATTTTTCTATATATACCTATCAATCAAATAGCAAACAGAAGCAAAGATTCCTATTTACCCAGTAAGCTTATCATTTTTGCAGACAATTTACTTTCACTTGTTAAATTGTAGCAAAATAAATGAAAGAAATTAGAAAGAATAATTAAACAAAATCTATTTTTTTTTTTAATTTTCTGACGTCGTCGATGGCGCATATTTTATTTGTTGTTTTGTTTATCATCGTATCAATCAGCACGTGCTGGCAAAGCAAAGATGATGTAGGTATGTATGTATACACATAGGTCAATGTTTTGATTCTGTTTTCAATTGTGTTTATTTATTTGAGACACATATTGAAAATTATTAATGATACAATAATGATAAATTCCATATAAGACGTATATTTTTGAATTAAAATAGATATTTAATTAGAATGTGAACCTATTCTGGGAAATAATAAATAAGCAAAATAACTTTTTCACGAAATTGACAAAAATACATTTAAATTCTAATAATAATTAACATAACATTATTATTGTTGATACTACATATGCGTGTCGTTCTTTTAATAATTCGTTCGTCGTTCTCTTAATCATTTATTAGTATGATAATTATTCACAAAAGTTTTGGATGCATGTCTCTCATGTTTTTATTATGATGAAAGCTGCAACCTATTAGGTACCTAACCTACATATATTTCAAATAATATTTTTAATTTTCAATAGATTAATTTATTTGACTTTAATAAAGCAAAAAAATATTTTTATAGTAGGTATGTGATGCAGATGATAACCTTTCATTTGAACCTTAAAATATTCAATAAAGTATATAAATAAAATGAATTTATTAAATGCATCAATTCCTTGTTGCTATTCGTGATGCTCTGGAGATGACCTTAACCTTTAAGAACATAAGTTCAAAAGTGATGCATTTATAGACAGGGAAACAAGTTATTATAAGATATCTTCTTAATAGTGAAGTTATAGACTACCCAGTAAACAGGAATGACCTTGAAAAAACTTCGTATGTATATGTAGTCGGTCTCAGTAATAAGTGCTATACAATTTTGTATCCAAAATCTGCCCATTAGAAATTGATTTTTAAGCTTTTTTAGTCATTTGTTTTCTTGAACCTCAATTTGTTATTTTAATTATTTTTATTTTTTACAAGCTGACCCGGCGAAGTTCGTTCCACCTATAATTAATTAAATTATTAATGCGTCTTTCGAAAGTCGAGCAAGCTCCAATATTTATCACGAATTTTCCGGCTTAATTTTCCAATGTTTATCTACGTAATGTGCTTATCTGGTTCAATACAAATCCAACAAAAAAAAATTCCATCAAATTTGGATAACGTTCAGCCGAGTTGTGTGCGTACGAACAAAAAACTAATTCAAAAATTTTGAAATTTCAAGGCGTTTTCACGATTTTCCTATTTTTCGGTCAAATTTACATCAAAAGTCGTACGGCGAGCGCAAACTTTTGTCGAATACATTGTTTTGGCAATACCAACAGATTAAGCAATGGATTTCTGACAGCTTTTCTGTTCTCTCAGATTCTCCGGTAAGATTCTATTCCTGTAAATGCTTGTTCTCCGAATGCTTCTTCTCCATCAGTATTGTGGAGTCGGAAAGACGTGAAAACACCATGAAATGAAATTGTGTTCGTACGCGCATAACTCGGCTAAAGATAATCCAAATTGGATGGGGATTTTTTTCTTGGATTTGTATTGAACCAGATAAACACACTACGGAAATAAACATTGGAAAATTAGGACAGAAAAGTCGGAAAGTCTTGATGACAATAAATTCCATTCTTTCTGAATTGCTTTTTTTTTTGTTCGAAAGGTGTTTATACATTGGCAGTAGTTCATCAATACAGAAGCTTATTGCGAGAGTCTATTAAAAATAAATTATTAAAATAGACTTAATTTATATTGTTGTTATATTAATAATCTTATCGTTAATATTTTTCTATTTAATTATTTCAAATGTGTATAAATTGTTTTACTCCGAATAGACTCTCACAATAAGGCCAATAGTGCAAAAATTATCGCTGTTTTTTTTTTCTCAATTTTAACTTAACGAAAGTATTTTGAATTGAATATTAATTTATTTTGTATCCAATGTAAGTATATAAGTATCTTTTTGTTGGATTCGTTTCGAATTGAAACTGGTACACTACGAAGCCGAAAGTTGGAAAATTTTCCCGGAAAAGCCGGTAAATCGTAAGAATACTTTCTGAATTGGTGTTTTGTTTATACGTGCATAATTCGGCTGAACATCAACCAATTTTTATAGTAAGGGACATTTATAATTTAATAAGTCTTTTTAAAAAAGTATAACTTATTTGTTTTTAGTGATGTAGAATTTAGGGTAGTTCTTCATATAGGGTAGTTCTTCATATAAAAATTGTTGGACGAATTTGACCTGTTCGTCAGTGATTCAGAGTCAAAAAAATATATGTGCCGAAGAAAGTAATAGGGATATAGTTAGGGATAAAAGGAAGGAAGTAAAGAGATGAATTTCGCAATGGATTTCAATTTTTTTAAACAACAAACTCTGCCTTAACTCTTAGTATATAAAATGAACTGTGAAGCTGTGATATACAGATTTTTAAGTATAACTAATTTATGCTGATAAAAAAAGTACGTATACGCCACAGTGACCCCCCATTAATGCTTATTTTGTATTATTTCTTTTAAAGGGTCTGTAATATTATACATAAGAATTAAAATTAGGCAAAGAATAATAAAGAGGATTTTTCACCTCTCTCTCTTCTTACATCCAACTGTAATAGATTACAAGATCCCAAAAAAAAAATGGAAATATAAAAATTTATCAGTGTGTAACACGTTTGGCTATATTTTTTAAGGGTCATAACATTTGGTTATTTTCTTCTTCATGTGTTGGTAAATCCTCTAGAATAAGGTACTCATTTTTTTTATTACATATTCCAGTTCGAATTCATAGCTAAGACAGGACAACGTCTGTGGGGTCAGCTAGTTACTTATGTTTATGAAATTTATCCTTTTTAAAGCATTTTTCATTTTCATTTATTTTTCTTTAATGCTCGTATAAGTACATACCAATATGCTATTTTTCGTTCCTTCGTTTATTTTCCTAAGGCCATCAGCAATATAATCTCTTGAGTCTGATGTGTGCACAAACCAATGCCTCTTCTTGTCATTAAATCCCCACAAGCTTAAATTTTCCTATACATAAAAGTCAAATTTTCCAGAGTTTTCCTCACGTTGAATTTGGGTAAATCCAAAATAACAAAACAACTGTTTCTATTTATCTGTGTAAATGAATTATATTTGGGTGTCATAATAAACAATTTAATAAATAATTCCACTCATCAATTGCACACGTTCATGGCAACCAGTCTTGAAACTTCTACACTTCGAATTGTCATAGGTATTGTCTCTTTGGATAATCTGCCTAAATGGATGATGGTGTGAAAACTTATATAATCCCAATTCAAATATTGTAATTAAACACTACCGCCAATGGGGCACACACCATCAACATCACCATCACCATCTCTATAGGTATACCACCACCTTATATGCTATCTTGCAACAAAAAGCTATAGGCCCCATTTTTCCTGAGGTATGATTGCTCGTATACCGGCAACACGTGACAAATGCGTAACTTCGGCTAAAATCATAGACTGAGCGCGTAAGCAAATTATTAACGAAATTACCATCACCAGTAAATGTATATCTTTGTCGATAACTAGCTATATACCTCCCATCTGTGGGAAGTACATACCCAAAAAATGCGTGTGATTTGGAATTCAATTTGCGTGTGGAATTATGTATCCGATCACTCAATTCGATATCAAGTTTCAAAACACCCGCCTCACATTCAGAGGTTTATGCTTGCTAGCTACTTGTTGTTTCGATAATTTGCTTACTTAATTCTTCATGCCATATCGATATTAAGTACTTTGTACCTTTAAATTAATGAATGAATGATTAAGTGGCGAGTAGTAAGGCACTTTGTATTCTACTAGCAACGGATATTGCATCCGATTTTGATTTTTCATATAAAAGGCTTGTGTCTTCATTAAAATGACATCAAAGCCTTGTTAACCTTTTCACAAACAACACTTTTTCCCAACGAAAAATAATCAGTTCTACTAAGATGGTATCCCACAGTCTGGTAAGGAAAAGCAACACACCTAGATGTATACAAAAGTACTTAATTGGCCTATATTTATTTTTCTAGATCTTTGTTATCATCGCAGCTATTGCTTCTTGCAGTCAGGCTGGTTTAGTTGGTCATCAGGCTGGTTTAGTTGGTCATCAGGCATTTGTTGCACCATATGCATCCTCATACAATGCCCACCATATTAACCATGCTGTAGCCCATCCACTTATTGCTCCTGCACCAGTTCCTCTGCCAGTTCATGCTCCAACAGTCCTTGCGGCTCCAGCACCAGCTGTCGTAGCAGCTCCAGCTCCAGTTGCACTCGCAGCACCTGGACTTCTTGCTGGCCCAGTTCCAGCACCACATTTGATTGCTGCTCCAGCGCCACATTTTCTTCCAGCACCAGCCCCATTTGCTTATCAAGCTGGATTCCCAGTTAATTACAATCTTTGGAAGTAGTGATTTTCTATGCTTATAGTATAGTATAAAATCTGTGTAGAATATTGAACTAATTTAATGAAATTTTAGGTTAAAGACGTTTGTATAAAAAAAAAATAAAGGTGACAAATTACATTTTTTTAAAAACATTTCAAAAATTATTGTTCACGATCGACCAAATTTGTATAGATACTCGCGTAGTCCAGTGAAATTGTATATTATTGAGGTTTGTTTTTAATCGAACTACAACGGGGTAAGAGGTATCCTTATAATATTCTTCCGACTTCTTTTTTTTCGTTAATATCCACAATTGGTGACCGCCAAGCCAATCTATGTATTTTGAGACCGTATGCGAATTCAATTAAAATCACGAAAATTAATTTTTGGCACACCTACTTCAAAACATCAAAATTTAATCTCGGATAAAATTTAATCAAAATCAAAATCCAATTGGCACATGGTCAATTGTCTCGGTAAATATTGGTTTTAGAGAAAAATTATGAATGGAAAAATTGTTAAAAAGAAAAATGTTTTAATGAACTTATTTGAGAAATATCATTTTTCAAAATTTGTTAAATGTTTAATTTAAAAGGATATAAGCATAATAAAACGAGACCCCACAGCAATTTTTGGGTGAGAGGTATAGCAAAAATTCAATGATGCAATAAGTTAGGTCTTTACTTTTTATTTGCAAATTTGCAGGTCTTGAAACCCGTAGTTGGGGCATTTGCAAAAAATGCTGCATTGAAAATGCATTTTTTTCTGAAAGCCCAAATAAAATATATATATCACTTAAATAATAAATAACTTAATAAAAGAGCTGAATACCATAGAAATGATTATGAGGGGGTCCAAGACTTCTTAGGCGAGGCCTTCTGTATGCAAGGAGCACTTGAAAATTCATTTTTATAGTGCGTCTTGCATACAGAAGGCCCACCTAAGAGGTCTTGGACACCCATATTCATGTCTATGGTATTCAGTTCTTTTATTTAATATATTTTTTTTAATCGTATACCTTATGGGCTTTCAGAAAGAAATACATTTTTATTGCAGCAACACCGCAACCGCAGCTTGCAAGACTTGCATATTTGCGAATAGAAATTAAAGACCTATCTTATTGCATCATTAAATTTTTGCTATAATTCACACCCAAAAATTGCTGTGGGCTAAAAATATTTTTTGAATCAAAAAATAATTATGCAAAATATGTAGAATATAGTAAACTTGTGTGTGGCTAGTAAAAATGCTTCGGAAATGATCACGCGTGTCCTTCGGAAATGCAGTGCGTAGTGCATATTATCCAAGTTTCAGCAAAAAAAAATTTAAAAATTAAAAAAACTAAAAACCTCTTCTTTTATCTTTTTTTAAATTAAAGTTTTTTTTAGTGAACAGTTTTTGAAAAATTTAATTTCATGCCGGAGGTTTACGTTTAATTCCCAGCCTCGCCAACCTAATAATAAAATATTAAAAAAAAAAACCACTACTGTCTATTGCGAAGAACTGACAAAACCTTTAAGAGTATCTCTTGTCAAGTGGCGCTCACAGTAACCGTTCGATCTCGACAATAAACCGTAGGTAACCTCCATTCCTGCAGACCCGCACATGGGAATGGTATGAGAGTTGTAAGTCAAGGTCGAAGTTTTGAATGGGCTGTTGTACCATCAAATTTATTTATTTATTTATAGCAAGGCATTGTATTTTTTTTTTTCAATTCTATTAAAATTGGCACACTTTGGTAAACCAGGGGGGGAGGGGGTAAGGTTAGGTTTGGAAGAGTGATGATTCGGCAAAACCGCGCCATCTCACTCGGATCTCATTGGATCTATTGGGCTCCCCAGGATGTAGGTTGTTGGTAAGGTAGGTAAGGCGTGGAGGGGTAAGGAGTGCAGTGGGTG
The DNA here is from genome assembly GCA_947049315.1 of Epistrophella euchroma. Lineage (NCBI taxonomy): Eukaryota > Metazoa > Arthropoda > Insecta > Diptera > Syrphidae > Epistrophella > Epistrophella euchroma. The sequence continues at coordinate 45,185,162 of OX346247.1, forward strand.
AAAGTTTGGGTTTAAGGGGCCTCCCTGAACCTTCCTGAATTCTAGATGAATTTCAGGATGTTTTTGAGAGGCAAGTTTGAGATGTCGCCCAATTCTTCTTCAGGTGACACTATCTGCATTTCGTATGAAAAACAATAATAGCACCTATAAACTTTTACATGGTGTCCAACATAATCTCCTGTCCTATCGCATATCACCACGCCCCACTAATCGCTTTGCTTCTCGCCAGGCATTTCGGATCGTATATTGAGTTTCAATAAACGGAAAAAATATTGAGATTTAAATGAAGGTTTTCAAATTAAAATTTAAGGAATTGCCTACTACGGGCAATTAAAAAAAAAAACCTTCCACTCATTAGCATCTATTGCGACTCGCTAGTGCAACCTCCTTCAACATTGGGACTTTTAGTTTGTTTAAATGCGATACGAACGCCTCCTCCGAAAGTCGCAGAGTCAACGATGCAGATGAAAACCACGGGTTCTAGAGGTAATTTGAAGTCGAAAACATTATAAGGTAATTTTCTTGTTTTTGCTTTCTTTTTGACTTAAAATGGTTTTTGTGAGTCTTGGTCTCATTTTTTTTTTTTAACTGGCTCTAACTTTGCCAAAATTCAACTGATTCTTGAATTTTTTGTTTTATGTTTACGTAGGAGCAGTAAGGACTGTTTTTACCCGCCTCTCAACTTTTTTCTATGCGGGTAACGGTTTTCCTGAAATTGATTATAAAACCCATTGTTTGCATTTAGTGTAATTTTTTTTAGTGTAATTTTTTTCACAAAAACACTTTATTAAGGGCATATACGCATCAATTTTCCTTTTTTATTTTGAAAGCCCAATTTGTTCTCTTAAAAGTACTTGATAATTTTTTTAGCAAATAAATACGTTTAATCTTTATGTATAATCAAAATAAAAACAAATTTTTTGACTTCGATTAAGAACTGGTTCATTTTTAGGACTAAGGGCAAGTGTTACAGTGCATACTTAAAATAATAAAGTATCAATTAGGTTTACCATATTGGGACTTAAGGATCAGTTGCATAGCCTGACTTAAATGGCACCTAAGCCACAGACATGAGAGACTTAAGTGCCACTCATTCAGGTTAGTGTGCATTGGAACTTTGTCTCCCATATTGGCCACTTAATTGCCACTTCTTCGACTGCGAAACTTTTTTCTATCTTCTGGAAAATCGACTTTTCTGGTTTTGTTTCAAACAAAAAATTCTCTACATTTTATAAGATTCTTTAAAAAATGTGAGACTGTGCGTGACGCTTGCACCGCCATTTTCGATTTTCAAAAAAGTTGTGCTGTATCGCTGTAGTCAACTTGTGCTGCGTTGAACCGAAAATATTTTTTTTCAAATTTGCAAATTTTACGGATGAATTCTATTCTTAAAATATGCTCTTTTAAAAACTTAAAGTTCTAAAAAACTGATACTACTTACTCAAAAGATCCAAAGAGATAAAAAAATCGCATATTTTGTATTTGCAACTTTCACGACGAAACGCAAATCTTGCGAAGCACCTTAGCAAGAAGTTGAGTATGCAACACCATTTTCGAAGATCAAAAAAAGTTATGCTGTATGTATAATTGCGCTCAACTTTTGTAAATATTTTTTTTAATTCGCCAAATTTCTAATTTTACGGATGAATCATTTTCAAAAGTTAAGTTTTTTTCCAAAAACTTCACTCTCGCAAAATAAGTTATTGGCTGTAAGCGTTGGAAATACATATCTAAGCACAAAACTGCACTTAAGTTTAAATTTTTTTTAAAAATCGTATACTTTTGGAAACAATATCATCCGCAAAATGTGAAAATTTGTGAATTTTTCAAACATTTTTACGGTACAACACAGCATAATAAAGCACAACCATTTTGTTTTTTCGAAAATCAACAATGTCAGTCTTAAAAATACATTACTTGATGGCTAAAATGTCATGGCTTTTGCAAAAATATTAAGTAATCTTTAGGAAACACTGTTTTTGAAGTCATTTAAAGCAACCCTCTTAAACATATTATACAAATCATATTAACAAATTATATTAACAATTTTTCGTAGTTTTTAAGTAAACAAAACACTAATTTTGTATTATAAAATCACATCTGATCGCATAAACTTTTTTTATTTAATTTTTTTATCAAAACTCTATCCCACAGAATAATCTACCTATCACAACACATTCACATACTTCTTTAACAATTTTCGTCTTAGAATTGCAATCCCCAGTACTTGTGTGGCTTGACTTCTTCCAGTTTACCCAAATCGAGTATCCAAATTGATCCATTTTTCTTTGTCTCCATGGCTTTGACAAAATTAACTGCACACTCTTCAGCATTTTGATTTTTTGCAGCACTAAATTCATCAGTTAATTTTTTCGAATATGAAAAAGTGTCATTTCCATGGAAAGTACCCATAATCCAGTGACAGTGATTCCAGGGCAAATGGTCATAATAGCGATGCCTGTTCTTTTGAAATAATGTTCATCCTGGAATCATAAAATTAGATAAAGGGTAGTTAGTAGTTACTAAGGGATCAGGTGGAAGGAATTGAAGAATCTTACCGAAATTGAACGACTGAATCCCATAACACCATGCTTTGAGGCGGTATAGATGGCAAGCATCGGACCGGGTTCCAATCCCAAAACTGAGGCTATATTGACAATCATTCCACCGCGTCCTCCATTTCCCATATCCATATAAGGAATCATGTTCATAGTTGTATGGATCAAGCCAAGCTGAAGTCATTTAATTCCTCAGTAAAAAAAAAAACTTTTGATCAGATAGAATAAATGGATTCTTACTAAGTTCACACCCATGGTCATTTCTGGCTTCTTGTCATTGATCATGCCACTTCCATTGACCAGAACATCAACATACTTCATATTCTCGATCACTTCCTTGACAACCTTTTCAATCTGATCCTTGTTGCACAGGTCCAATTGCATAAACATTAACTTCGTGCGGGGGTTCAATGCGACGAGTTCTTTCATAAAAGCAGCATTCTCCTTGACATCAAGGATAGTCAACATCTGAAATCATATTTTTCAACATACTGATTGATTCCAATTTTTCGTTCTCTGTCAAACTTACCGCCACATTTTTCTTAACAAGTAACTTGCAAGTAGCAAAACCAATTCCACCAAAACCACCAACATAAACAACGTTCTTGTCTTGGAAATCCATTCTGCTCATAGTTTCTATTTAAGTTTCTCGTTTCAGCTTTGAACTTGACTCACTGCTTTGTGATGAACAACTAAAGACGTCGACATAGAGAACTGCAGCTCGAAAGCTTGCATTAGGAAGAATATTTTCTGCCTATTTACATTGCGTCTTTAGATGAATTTATTAATAGCACTTCACTTAATATAGTTTATAGTACGAGCGAGTAGTATACTACAGTTCCTCATTGAGATGCAATCAACGATATCAAAACAACTTTAGAATTTGCATTCAACAAAGGTAAGGCGTCGCATTCTGCTGATAAAACTAAACCTTGTTGATAATTCAGTTTTTTGTAAATGCATTTTATTGTAAACATAGTCTGTAGCATGGTTGGAAAAGGGCTTACTATTGTACTGAATTTTGTACTATTTAATTTTCCCAGTACGCAAGTACCACTTTTCAACTTTCAGTACTATTTCAAACTCAAAAATGTAGGTGCCTTTCGAATTCAGATGTTTACTACGGTAGGAACTTGCCTCAGTTTTGCATACATAATAAAAAAAAATATTTTTTCGTATCTAAATAATTAAGGAAAAAAATAATCAATTTGTATGAAATTCGAAAACAAATATTTAAAAACTAAATGTAAGAGCTAATATTTCATGTTGTTTAAATGAATGTTTTTAAGAAATTAAATTTCAAAGTCAAAATTTAAAAAAAAAATAGAAAATGTTAAAAAAAAAACGAAAAAAAGGGTTTTATGTAATTATGAAAATTTTTTTACGTCAAAACAAAACAAAAAAACAAACAACTAAAATAAAAATCATTGTAGGTATTGGTCTCCAAGTTGTGTTGATATATGAAATAAAAGATATACATATACTCTTATAAATTATAAATATAAATATTTATTTATTCAAACTATATAACAACTTTTGTTTTTTAATATTCAGCCCTGAGGTATCCGTTCGGAAGAAATTCCGATACGAAAGTCAAATCCGATCGCAACTTAGATAGTGTTCGAGGTATCCGTTTCGGAACAACATAAATGAAGCATACAATCGCGTTATTTTGACATTGGGTCAGCTTCAGCTGTTTTGCTTCATAAGCGAAAAACTTTTATCTGAAAAATTGTTGAAAAATTTAAAAATTTGTTTGCTAATAAATGAATAGGTGTGTCGCTTTAGTTTTGGAAGCCGAAGGCTTAAACATAAGGACAAGACAAAAAGAGGAAAGACGAGTTCCACTCGAATATAAAAAAAAATTTTAGATGAAGCGTAAGTAGAAATGGGTACCTACTATAAAATTTCAGTATACCCACCCCACCAGTCGCTGTTGCTTAGCCCTAGCCATTGTTTTCTTTCTCAAATACACACTTATTACACTACAGACAACACATAATTTATAAATAATTTTTCAATAACATTTTTGAAAAGTTTCCATTTTTATTCCGCAACTAGTGCTTATCGGAAACCATCAGAAGAAATTTAACGCACAGCTGCCAAATATTCTTTACTTAACGCATTGTGTTGCACTGCGATGAAGTGGCAAGTGCGTTTAATTTTTTCGAAAGATTTGATGTGTCAGTCGGAACGGATACCTCTTCAAAATGGAACTTTGACTTCCGAAACGCGTCGAAAATAATATTAAAAAACTAAAGTTGTGACATAGTAGTTTAAATAAATAAATATGTTTGTAATTTATAAAAGTTTTTATCTTTTATTTCATAAAATAAAAAGTTTATTTTTAATTTCTTAAGAACTAAAAAAGAGGGAAGATATAGAACTTTCCTCCATGCATTTTTTTTCTTAAAATGATTCCAGGGATCATTCCTGTCCTAAAAACATGTGAACGTTTTATGAAATTTGAATTTTCACTCAATAATTCCAAATATGAAAAAAAAATATGTATATATATAAAAAAAAAACTGTAAAAATTTTCTTCCGAAAAAATATGTTTTAAGAAAAATTCTGTCCTCGAAAAAATAAGTAAATCAAATATTCCTCAAACATGGGTCAAATATTCTATTATCTTTCCAAAAATATTCAACAACATACTTGCTATGATTCCGATGTATCTCAAATTATTTATTAAACGTTACATTTTTCAGAATTTGTTGATATAAACATTTAAAATGTACTAGCGGCGAGCCTAGCGAACTTTGTATCGCCATCAAATAAAGTTGTCAAAAATATTAATTAGAAATTAAACTTATTTTTTGATTTGGAATGTATCTGGCCCATGCATGCGCTGTTGCACCTCGTTTGCAGAATGCTAGACTAATTTTTACCAAAGATACACATCAGATTTTCTTGAATTTTTAACAAAATATAAACTAGTTTTCCGACGTAAGTACGAAAAAGCATGCGATGCTGCATTGTTAATCTCCAAATCGAGATGGTTGCAAGGGGTCGATGGCTGAATACTCAAACCACATCTTCCTCTAACGATGATAACGTTCAATAAAATATTAAATTCCTGTAGAATTCACTGGAAAAATTTCGGTACTATTTGTTCATTTTCAGTACTATTTTTTTTCTGCTTTCAGTACTATTGGCAAAAGTCGATTTCCATCACTGGTCTGTAGGGGAAATATATTTCGTAATAATCTTTATGATACGTCTTCGTATCGTAATTGTAGCAAAATGTAGCAGTTCAAAAAGTCGGTGTTTTATGTGTTTTGCGTATTTAATGCTAGGCTCACATTAACTAAAGCAGAAACCAGTAGAGCAAAAATGACTGTTCCAAAGCCAGTATAAGCAAAACAACAAGGTTTTTTGCTTGCTCTTTTTGAGATGAACAAAATGAATAAAGTATGTATATGAACCAACCATAATAGTCCTTACTGAAAACTTCAAACATTAATTTTTTTTGCTTGACTGTTTGGTATGGGCTCTCTTATTTAATTGCATCTGTCTTGTGCTTTATTATGACTGTTTTGTCTGGAAGACGAAAAAAGTGGGTCTCGCAATTCTATCCGTCTGTCTGTCTGTGGACTCGCCTACAGCCTAAGCCCATGGGCCGATTTTAATTAAACTTGGTATAAAGTGTTTTCGGGACATTACCCTGACACACGGTTGGAAAAAGGCTTACTATTGTACTGAATTTTGTACTATTTAATTTTCCCAGTACGTAAGTACCACTTTTCAACTTTCAGTATTATTTCAATTATTGGCAAAAGACCATTACTGAAATTTTCATCAACTGGAGCAACATGATGAAATTTATTCTGTTTCTTCTAGTTTTTGAGAAAATACGCCGTAATTCTGGGTGCTAGCACTGCATTTATCTAGGATTTACCGGTGAATTCTAGAATTTCATTATTTCGGCTTTTTACGGTAACAGATTTATAGGATAAATTCAGAAAAAATTTTCCTGGTAGAATCGCGATTGGAAAAATGTCGGTACTATTTGTTCATTTTCAGTACTATTTTTTGTCAGCGTTCAGTACTATCGACAAAAGTCGATTTCCATCACTGCCCTGACACGTTTTTTTTCCTTTTATTTTTAGGGCCAAAAATAACGGTACCTGCCATATAATTTTTTTTAATCATTTTTGGAAAATCTTATTTTTCTCAAAAATGGCTAAACAGATTTTTCTAAAAAAAAATCAATAAATTTTATTAGGTGTATGCTACCTTTTTGTAAAAATTAATTAATTACTCCGCGTGAAGTGCGAATTCAACTTTCACTGTTTTTTGGAGGTTGTTTCACATTTGGACAAAAATAAAATATTTCCTTTATCTATTTTATTTTTATTTTTTCAAAAAAAGTTCAATAATATAGTTGGTATAAATAGTCAAAATCTAAAAATAAAGTCAACATTTATTTTTATCCGAGGTTAGCAAGTGTGAAGTTAGGTGTACCTGCTTGGGTACAATGGGAAAATCTGAATGCATTTTTTTCGAAGGGATTTCAAATCATTCATTTCTACATCTTGAGGCAGATGTGTAAAAAAATGACTGCTTTCCAATATCTTCAAAGTGAGCTAGTTGAATACTAATTTTGGATCAAACTCGTCTCAATGCTGCACGATAACTCTGATTTTACGAAAAAACATGTCCAATTTTTTTTCAGGAATGCTCTTTTACAGTGGTTCACTCAATGCCTAGACTCCATGTATTGGCAAATGGACGAGAATAAAAGAATCTAATTGTTAGATAGATAGAAGTTTATTCTCTTGGCCGAAAATAGTTATATAACGCTCTAGATAAAACGGCTAAACTAAAACTCTTTATGAACCTTTTATGCCAAAAAAATCAACAGTTGGCTTTTATGCATGAAATGTTACCAAATGATGAACCCATGATCAAATATTTTGGTTATCATTCCTCGAACCAGTTCATGAGGAGAAAATGTGGTGGATTTAGCTTCAAGAACTGGGTGGATGTCGCATCGGAGGATTCCCAAGATGGTTTACTTGCACATCAAAGAAATGTTGCTCGCCACCACAGTACACATAGTGAAGGTAATACACTTGTCAAAACAATTAAGGGAACGAAAAAAAATCCCTTTTTTTTTAGTGTTTTTTGAAGAGCTGTATCTCTGTGAAAAGTGGTCGTATTGAGATGAAACAAAAAGCATTCTGAAGCTTTGTACTTTTTGTATTATGGAATTTTCGCAAATGATTTTTTTAAGGTACCGTTATTGCGCAATCATAAGAAGCAGCACGACCCAAAAATTTAAATTTTTTTTCTTTTTTTTGAACATTGTCTTTTTCTTTGAAAATTTCTGCCCACTTTTTTCACAGTTTTGCGTTAGTTACAATACTGATAAGCGTGGAGAAGAAAAAAAAACATTTTTTTTCAAAGAAAAAAAATTGGAGCAAAAATTAAATATTTTTTTCAAAATTTTCAAATTTTAGTTGTAATTTTTTTTTCTAGAAAAGATGTTTTGCTTCCCATTAAAATCTCATCAGTATTGTAACTAACGCAAAACTGTGAAAAAAGTGGGCAGAAATTGTTGTTTTCGTTTCCATTTTGATGATAATTTCACAATGTTTATGAACCACCCAATTTGTTCCCTTAATTTGTTTTTACGACTTTGATCATTCGGTACATGAAAACGGTTCAATGGATTTATTTGAAATTTTACAGAAATATTGGTGGTCTATAGTTCTTTCAAATGTTTTACCAAATTAAGTCCTACAGTCAATATTTTTTAATCAGTAAAAGATTTACAAAAAGTCTTTAAAAAGTCGTTTTTTAGACCTTTTCTGAATGTAACGATGAGGAGCCCAAAAAAAATAATCGTTATAAAGTTTTGAAAAAATCTTGTAGAAGATTTATTCCAGTTTTTAAAACTACCCATAAATTTTCGGTGTCCTTATTCCTTGCGATAATATTGTTAGTCAAATTCAAAAGTCTGTTTTTTCATTCAAAGCCAGATATTCTTTTGAAAAAAAAATTGTACAATGATGAAAAAAGATGACCTTAAAGCTGAATAAACAAGTTATTGAAACAAAAAATTAAATTGGCTCAAAAGAAATTTTCAAAGAAAATGACAATGTTCAAAAAAAAGAAAAAAAATTTAAATTTTTGGGTCGTGCTGCTTCTTATGATTGCGCAATAACGGTACCTTAAAAAAATCATTTGCGAAAATTCCTCAATATAAAAAGTACAAAGCTTCAGAATGCTTCTTGTTTCATTTCAATACGACCGCATTTCACAGAGATACAGCTCTTCAAAAAACACTATAACCGCCGTAATATTCACGCCGTTTAAAACTTGGTTTAAAAGCCCTTAAACCGACTACATTTAACCGAACTAAACCGATAGAATTTAAACGACAAAATCTCGTTTAAATCGGTAATATTCACTCCGTTTAAGCAAAAAATTCCATCGGTTTACGTCGGTTTAAATTTGTGATTTAAACCGAACGTCGCATAGAATCGCAAGTATGAAAAAACTAAAAAAGGCTTTTCTTGACATTTATTTTTTGAATTGTCATTTTATATTTAAATAAAATAAATTAATTAATTCGTGTCAAACACAAATATGCATTAGAAATGTGTTTCATTCCTCTTTATCGTGTTTTACGTTGTGAAAAAATGTCAACAATAACGTCCACCGCATTGCGTCTTCCAAACATTCCATGAACGATTTGTTGCGAGTTGAATCCTTCTTGATCTGGTTGCAGTTCCGCGTCGGTCGTGAATTCGGTTCTAATATCTATCATATTATATTAAGCAAGATGGCAACTAAATTTCATCAACCTAACAGCAATACCGCAGCCCAAACACATCCATAATGCACATATAAATTGCAACAAAAGTTTTTTTAACCGCTCCAAATTTTATATCTGTCCAAACTGAATTTCATTGGTCTGGCAGCGATACCGTGAACATTACACTACCATTATGTACTTTCCTAACAAAAAAATAGTATTAGCATTTTTAAAGTGCATTATAATGGTGCTATGGCTACGGTATTGCTGTCGGGTTGATGGGATTCAATTTGGACACATAAAAATACTATGTAAACAACATTTGGATCGATTCAAAACACCCTTTTTTTGCATTAATGAATTTTGAAAATGCATTATAGTGGTGTTAGGTATGAGATATTACTGTCAAGTTGATGAAATTGAGTGTGGACATCAGTAACCACGAACTATTCTGATTTTTTTGGTTGCATTTTGAAAGTGCATTATGGAGATGTTAGGGCCACGGTATCGCTGCCAGACCGATGGCATTTAATTTGGACACATATAAACATTATGCTCACAAAATTTGGAGCGGTATAATACACTTAAACTTCACTCATTTTTTGGAATTTTGAAAGTGCATTACGGTGGTCTTAGGGCCGCGATATCGCTAAAAGGTCTATGGCATGTAGTTTGCACTGCGGTATACAAATATCATGCTCACAAATTTTGGAGCGATATAAAACACTTTGATCAAATCGTTTACCAGCTCTCGGTATATAAGCCCTTTCTGGTTAATTGGTCAACTCTACCCCGATGTGTGAATAACGTGCACAAATATGATGTGTTTGAATAGCCATCATCGCCGAAAATAACACGATTGAATATTTTGCACTGACTGAATAAACCAATAAAATGTTGAATATTAGGTAAAACCATTTAAACCGTACCTAAACGACACGAAAATGCCTCGTTTAAGTTGGAGTCGGTTTATCGTAGTTAAACCGATCATTCGGTTTAAAATTTTGGTTAACGTCGGTTTAAGTGAGTGAATATTACCGATTAGTCGGTTTAAAAATCTTAAACCGACTTCTGAATCTAAACCGATTTTAAACGGCGTGAATATTACGGGCATAAGAAAAGTGATTTTTTTTTTGTTCCCTTAATTGTTTTGACAAGTGTATATTGCGCATCTTCGAAAATTACAGTGACCTGCCTGTCAGAATTTAAAAAAACAAAACACAAGTGTTTCCGAATCGCAGTGACCCTCGTCCACAATTTAAAAAAACAAAATACACGCAGAACTGAACAAAAATGAAAACTCGGAAGATATTACCTTCTATATGTGTACTGTGGCTCGCCACTATCTAAGAAGATACCCTAGCCTATTCAACTTTCAAACTCGATGCGTTCCTTTTCAGCAAGCATTCCCTTTGCTGAAGAACCCCATCGTCCCAAAAGAATTGACCTTGTTCAGGATTGTATTCAAAGCGATTGTGTTGTTGTAATCCCGTGTGAAAAATCATCTGGTGAAACAAAAACTCGACGTATATGAAATTTTTTGGATAGGTTGACAGCGTCTCGGGTGTGTTCTTGAACAAAAGGTATTGATGCCCCTTAGTTTTTAAAAATTTCACATGCCAGTTAGATGGTTTTGTGAGTTTTGTGGCATAGCTCTGTGCGTTGGAAAAGTATGCTTCAAATAATTTAATACGAAAATTAGAACCCATATCTTACCACTGTACCTGCTTGGGTACAGCTTAATAAACATATTAGTGACTTTTTAAAATAAATGAAAAATTTTTTTTGTATTGCTATGATCATATTCATTAAAGTTTTGTCGCCAAAAGTTTGAATTTTAAGTTTTAAACGATAATAATGACTTTGAGAATACATAAATATCCAAAATAAAAACATTATTTATTCAATTGTTTTGACATTGTCATCGCTAATTTCTTTTTTCCATACAAATTGTATTGGAAGTTTTTTTTGTTTGCTTCTTTTTTTATAACTTTACAACCGGTTATTGTTCGAAAATGATTAAAACGTATTTTTAAAGGGAATTGAATTTTCTTTAAAAATGTCTTTTGTATTTAATTACAGCACTCCTTCTAAAGCTATTACAGGTTAAAGTGGATGGTTATTTCCATAGTTCAGCTGTAATATACAATCTTAATATTAAATTTTGTTGTATATGTTGAAATATGTAAATGTACTGTTTATGAAAAAAAAAATTATTTTACGCAAAAAAAAGACAAAAAATAAACAATGAAAATGGCACATTCTTATTATTATTATCGGTTCATGAAGCAATCAATTTGGAGGAATCTTTTCATAAAAATTGATTTGACAAGCAGTGGTATTGTGTATTTATAAATATCGAGTGCCTATAGTTTTAGCGTCTGATTGACAAACTTCTAGAAAATATATTATAATTCACATAAATTTCTAGAAAACTTGAGTTTTCGATATAACATTGGAATAACAATGTTATAAATTAAATAAAAATTGAAGTTGGCATACAAATATCGATAGCATAGCAAGTTATTCGGACCGGTTACACAGTTTTGTGTATACGCCCGTGATTGCGTATTTACTCATAAATTAATACTGATTGCAGGTGCAAGTGTATCCCCTCCACCATCCCCACCCATCCTCACAAAAGCCCAACTCAACAAAAAAGCTGCTGATAAGGGATGCAGCCACTAACCTGCCCTCTTCTGAGTAGTTATTATGCCCTAATATCGTATCCGTTCGGAGAAATGTACGATCGGAGAAAACTTTCGATGGGACGATTTTTTCTGTTCATAGTATACGAATCGTATATCGTATGTTTACGGGAAATTTCCACTTCTGATTTTCTGTCGGGGAAAACGGAATGCAAAATATCGTCACACATATAATGAATTCGTGATGCGTTGCTGCCATTTTGACATTTCATGCATGCATGCAACGCACGAATTTTAAATTTTCAAAGCACATTAAATTTGTTTTCGAAGATAATGTCCCATTGGCCTATCGGCTACAATAATACAAAATTCGTTCATTTCGTTCCGATCGGGTACGATGATAAGGCTGGGCCCGTATTACGAATCACGGTTATCGTTCAAAATCCCTCGTTATCGTTAAGTTGCGATTACATTTTACAATAGTCGTTTTTTTTTAAAGACTGCTTTTGGCGGTCTAATTTTGTAGATTTGAAACTTCTGACTTAGGATTATTATATATGTCTCGCATATTTATTTAAAAAATAAATTTTTTATTTAAAGCTTGCAATATGTTCATACATCCATTTTCGTAAACCATAATCGGTTTATGTCATGGCTATCGTTTGTTTTGCCTTTCGTTTCGTAATTTGTAATACGTAATTCGTAATACACAGCATCTCGTCGGTTCAAAATAAAAACGACAGAAATCTCAGCAAATTTTTGAGCTAACATTTCAAGAAAATCTTTCCGTTGGAAAAATACCAGACTCTTGTACACAATTGGGAGCTTATAGATAAAGTATTGTGTGGATTTTATATTTTAAAAAATTATTCGAAATACAATTTTGTATATTCAATATTAAAAGAAAATGAGATTTGTTGAAATGTTTCGTTTTTCTTCCGAACAAACGATATGTGTTTGTATTAATTTTCGTAATGTAAAAATAATTATTTAGTATAAATAATGTAAATAAGTAAAATAAAGTTTTATTACGATGACGATATGATAATGACATGGCGATATGATTATGACAGTGACAATGACAATGACGATGACGTTTACGATTACGATGAAGATTGATGACGCTAAAAAAAATTAATTAGTATAATGTAAATAAGTATAATAAAAAGTTTTATTACAGTGACAATGACGATAACGGTGCCAATGACAATGACGAAATGACGATGACGATGACGATGAGAATGACAATGAGGATTACGATGACGATTATGATATGACGATGACGGTGACAATGACAGTGACTGACGGTGACAATGATGATGACGATTACAATTACGAAATGACGGTGACAATGATGGTGACGATATGACGATGACGGTGACAATGACGGTGACGTTTACGATTACGATGAAGATTGATGACGCTAAAAAAAATTAATTAGTATAATGTAAATAAGTATAATAAAAAGTTTTATTACAGTGACAATGACGATAACGGTGCCAATGACAATGACGAAATGACGATGACGGTGAGAATGACAATGAGGATTACGATGACGATTATGATATGACGATGACGGTGACAATGACAGTGACTGACGGTGAAAATGATGATTACGATTACGATGACGATATGACGATGACGGTTGCAATGGCGGTGACAATGACGGTGACGTTTACGATTACGATGAAGATTGATGATGCTAAAAAAAATTAATTAGTATGTATAATGTAAATAAGTATTATAAAATTTTTTATTACGGTGACAAAGACGATAACGGTTCCAATGACAATGACGATGACGGTGAGAATGACAATGAGGATTACGATGACGATTATGACATGACGATGACGTACAACGACAGTGACTGACGGTGACAATGATGAATGTTTTTTGGCACGAAGTAAAATTCAATTGATTTTTTTTTGTAGGCCAAAAAAATGTTAAAAATTGTTTAAAAATGTTTTTCGGCCTGAATGTATCAAGAACAACCAATAATATCAACTGTGGGATAGTTTTAGTCTTTTAGTAATTGATACAGTTTGTAAAAAAAAATCAACAGACGATTTCCTTTTAGGCCAAAAAACTGCAAGGAAAATTGCTTAAAATTGTAAAACAATGTTTTTTGGCTCGAATGTGTGGAGAACAACCAATAATATTAACTCATGGATAATTTTAGTTTGCAGACAAAGCCATACTTAATAGGTAATAAAGGTTTGTAAAAAAATTCATTTGATTTTTGTTTTTGTAGCCCAAAAAAACGCTAAAAATTGTTTAAAAATGTTTTTCGGCTCGATGTAAGGTTTGAAAAAAAAATTCAATTGATTTTTTTTTGTAGGCCAAAAAAATGTTAAAAATTGTTTAAATATGTTTTTCGGCCCGAATGTATCAAGAACAACCAATAATATCAACTGTGGGATAGTTTTATTCTTAACACAATGCAATGCCTAGTAATTGATACAGTTTGTAAAAAAAAAATCAACAGACGATTTCCTTTTAGGCCAAAAAACTGCAAAGAGAATTGCTTAAAATTGTAAAACAATGTTTTTTGGCTCGAATGTTTTGAGAACTCATGGATAATTTTAGTATCCAGTAAGGTTTGAAAAAAAAATTCAATTGATTTTTTTTTGCAGGCCAAAAAAATGTTAAAAATGTTTTTCGGCCCGAATGTATCAAGAACAACCAATAATATCAACTGTGGGATAGTTTTAGTCTCAACACAATGCAATGGTTAGTAATTGATAAAGTTTGTAAAAAAAAATCAACGGACGATTTCTTTTAGGCCAAAAAACTGCAAAGAAATTTGCTTAAAATTGTAAAAAAAATGTTTTTTGGCTCGAATGTCTCGAGAACAACGAATAATATCAACTAATGTATAATTTAAGTCTACACACAATACCATAGTAATTGGTAAGGTTTGTAAAAAAATTCAATGGAATTTTTGTTTTGTAGGCCAAAAAATGCTAAAAATTATTTTAAAATGTTTTTCAGCTCGAATGTCTCGAAAACAACCAATAATATCAACCAATAATATCAACGTGAGCCGTTTTTGTGGTAGAAAAAAAACTTACCAATATTTTTTTGTTGTTGGTTTATATTTTTTGCTTTTCCTTGTTGGTTTACCTTATGTAATTGTTTTTCCTTGTTTTGTTTTCTTTTATAAATATTTTTTTCAGACACTTTACTTTACTTTTGTTTTTTTTATTTTTTCCAACAATTATTTTGTTCAATTTTGATTTTTTCCTTTTTTTTGTACGCGACGCGAGCACAACGACGACAGACTGCAACTACTACGGAGTACGGACCGGACTTTACTTGGATGAAATAAAAAAATATAAATGCGATGCAGTCGCAGTCACGTAGACCAAAGAAACTGAATATGAAGAAATGAATCCTTCGTACGTTTCACCCTCCAGAACCCATTTGTTTACATTGTTGTATTTGTAATTTAATTTTGTGTCGATGAAAAGATGAAAAATCCAACAACAATATAGCAGGGTGGTGTGAAGATAAGTACTGTGAATGTGTAAGTTGTGAAGATAAATACTGTGAATGTATGAGTTTGTAGGCAAACTCAAATGACAGCAGCCGAGGATTCATTTCTTCATATTCAGTTTCTTTGACGTAGACGATGTCATCATCCAATTTTATAACGAACAGCATAGAATAGTTAAAAGAAAATAGAAATAAAGAACAACGATACGAAAATGTCAGACAATTGATGGTGCACACATAATTAAAGAAGAGGTCACTGCAAACGCGCGCGTTTTAGACTACTTTTACACTCTGCAAATTTTTTTTTTTTCAATTTCTAAGCTATTGTGCGAGGGACGTATGTAGTGGCCGGGGTAGACGAAATTGCTGAGGTTGAACAAATTGCAATGTTATCGGCCTTTCTTCTTTGTGTTTTTGTTTTATTTCAATTCGTACTCTACTCTGTGAACTTCGCTTAATCAAGAGAAACGAAAACAATGACAATGTGTTGTTTTGTTTGACAACCACGTGTTGTTATTGTTGTTTTCGTTCCTTGTGCCGAATAATCGCGTTGGTTTGGGAGAGCCTTTAGTCGTATTTATTAGATTTTTGACGTTTAAACAGTGCCTAAGTTTTTTGATACGGTCGAAATGCTTTATTTGATAGAAAAAAATATTGCATTTGTCAAGGTTTAGACAATCGATTTCGTTGTCCAAAGATAGATAAAGAGTTAGATAAAGCGGGGTACACATTATCGATCACGTATGACAGTTTTGCTCACGACTGATAGTGTGTACACTCTGTTTGATGGTTTGTCGGGCAAACTCCAGGCAGGCTCATGCTCACAAATTTTTTTAATATTGACTGACAGCCGACTGTCATACGTGATCGATAATGTGTACCCCGCTTAAGATATAATTTTAACTATAGACACTTTCTCTTTAAAACCGTGTTCTTTTGTAATCTTTGAGGGAATTGCTTAAAAAAAGACATCGGAGATTTACCGGCGTCACCAAATAACAAAAAACATGCAGTTTTCATACAAACTATCGATACCAAGTATCCACGGAAACAGAACTTCACGAAGCAAAATATTATTTGTATGAAATTGTAGCCGTGTTTTTTTGCAAGCACGGAGAAAATTGGTCGAAGAAAACGATATCGGGGTTTACCGAGGCCATCACAGAAAAAACTTGGAGTTTCCATACAAACTATCGATAACGTGTATGGAATTCATGCCAATAACACAGTTCTTCTCCGTGCTTAAGTTAAGCACCGAAAATTCTACGTGCTTAGCTAAGCACGAATGGGCTTAGTTGTTGTTGCGTTTAACACGTAAACTGTTAGCCCCGATGTCGTTTTTTTCATCCAATTTCCTTTGGACTTGCAAAAAAACACGGCTTGTATTAGGTATATCGCACTAAGACTGCTTTTACGCGTTGCGAATTCCCTTGCGATTTCTATAAACTAAGGCGTTATTGTTGGAGTATGTTTTTTTTTCAAATCGTCTTCTACAATGTGAACTTCGCTTAATCAAGTGGAGTAAAGAGTGCAGATAGATGAAATCTTTTCACTTACGCAAAGTATACGAAGATGGAATGAAAAGGAAAAGTCATAAAAAACGCAGAGATAAAATGTGCAGTGTATAAAAGCGTCTTTGCAATCAGAAGCAAACCAAAAGAGAAATCGCAAGAGAATTTTTCAGTGTGTAAAAGCAGTCAGAGCAACTTTGCCGCGTCGGTGCAGTTGAGTTCCGTTGTCGTTATATTAGCCGTGTTTTTTTGCAAGCCCAAAGGAAATTGGATGGAAAAAACGACATCGGGGCTAACAGTTTACGTGTTAAACGCAACAACAACTAAGCCCATTCGTGCTTAGCTAAGCACGTAGAATTTTCGGTGCTTAACTTAAGCACGGAGAAGAACACCGGCATGACTTCCATACATGTTATCGATAGTTTGTATGGAAACTCCATGTTTTTTTCTGTGATGACGTCAGTAAACCCCGATATCGTTTTTTTCGACCAATTTTCTCCTTGCTTGTAAAAAAAACACGGCCATTGCTATATAGCAAGCGACGCGCCGCAGTGCGTCAAACATTATTGAATGTTTTGTTTTAGTACAGTGAAATACAAAATTGTGGCTGTTCTTTGCATTTTGGGTAGGAAAAACATTTTTTATGTGTAGGAGAAGGTAGTGTAAGAGGAAAACTTTGTTTTCAGGGTGATTTGGCCGCCATCTTTTTTGTAGTATTGTAGAAACTCAATTGCCACTAACTTCCTGATTTGTCGCTTGCACGCCGACTCCACAGGACATACGGCATGTTACTGTCGCACTGCTGCAGTTCAAGTGCAGCATTTTAAAAAACTGTCGCGGAGTGCTGCGTAGTGCCGCGCAGTTCCGCTGAAGTGCAGTTCCGTCGAGTGCGGTCTTACCTTTAAAATGTAGTGCATAGCGGGCTTCAAATCTTTTTTGATAACAAAGATATTCGCTTAGGTAGCAGAACCCTTTTGGGCAAAGGCAAATGAAGAGAATTCGCAGTGCTTTCCTTAAATGCAGAGAAAAACTGTGTTACTGACTTGAATTTTGACGTATGCATACAATAAATTTATCGATAGGACAACATTTCCGGGCTAAGCTAAACGAAGAAAATTCTCGGCGCGGAGAAAAACTGTACTGACGATATGTAGTACACAAAAAGTTTTATTTGTCAACGCGTTGACAGCACATAGCAGAAATTGGTATTGAATTACTTGTAAACGCGTTGACAGCTCGAAGCAAAAGTGACGTTTGCAAAAAATTCGGGCTAATAAGCTGAACCAAGAGACGTGGCATTATTTGCATACGATTTATCGATAACAAAAGCATTCGCACAGGTAGAGCACAATTCTCTTCCGGCTAAGCTAAACGAAGAGAATTATCAGCACATAACTTAAATTATCAGCGATTAACTTATATGCGGAGAACAACTGTGTTACCGACTTGAAATACACAAAAAACGTTTAAGTTGTCAGCGTTGACAACTAAAGCGGGGTACACATTATCGATCACGTATAACAGTTTTGCTCATGACTGCTAGTATGTACACCACTGATCTCTATAATACACTGGATAGTGTATTACCCTCAATGTATAACAGTTTCTGTGGTTAATTTATTATTCGGTGTATCCCCAAGAAGAATAAAATATGAAACAGAGAGTTTTTTTTTCACATTCTTTGGTTTTGGAGGGTGAAACATACGAAGGATTCATGTCTTTATATTCAGTATCTTTAATTCCTATCTTTATATTCATAATTTTTGCCGTCATTTTTGGTATTTTATATGTTATACATCTGTACTGTTATACAAAGAGTGGTCAGGCGCATAATATAACAATTGTTCAAATGGAGCCACCATGAATACGCTATCCAGTGTATTATAGAGACCAGTGGTGTACACTCTGTTTGATGGTTTGTCAGGCAAGCTCCAAGCAAACTCATGCTCACAAAAATTTTTAAGAAGGGGTTCTGTCTTACCTGCGCAAAGAACTTTGTTATGTAGCTCATTTTTTCTCTACGCCCAAGACTGCTTTTAAGCGATGCAACTATTCTTGCGATTTTTTACTAATGTCGAATTCCTTTTAAGAAAAAAATCGATTTGTTCAGAAGAAAAAAATCGACTTTTCTGGGCAAATCCTTTGCATTAAAAGAAAAAATTCGATTCTGTTTAGAAAAAAACGAATTTTTTTGGTAAAAGGAATTCGACATAAAAGTTGGAGTCTATCCAAAAATCGTATGCAAATACCCTGCCTCATTTTGCTATCGAGAAATTATATGTAAGCGTTTTTTCGTAAATTTACGTCTATTAAAACTTAAAAAGCCCTTGACCAAACCGATAATACCCAACTACATTAATGTATTTTTTTTGTTATACACGACGATTTGGTTTTCAAAATATATTTATTGAAACTGGTGCAATCTACCCTTCTCTTTTTCACACATACTCTACCCGTCTCACTAATTGCGCCATTCATTAAAAATCCATTGCAAACAGGTACTAACAGATCATCCCAAGAAAATTCAATGTGCTGCGGCAGACTTGTGTCCCACCCTTAATTTCATTCACCCTTAATTTCATTCATTTCATTCATTTTCTGAACGCTGCCAATCGATATTCCAATGATCTTTCCAGTAGTGCTGGAAAACTGGTTGGCTTTATTGTGAAAAAACGAAACGTCACATCGTGAATTTTAAAGTGTTTTTTTTTCGGTCGTGTGTCGTGTCGCGAATTTATTTAAAGTTTTAGATTAGTTTAGTGGTACAATTTACGCGGTCTTTTATCGTTAAAAAGGTTTAATTGCACAGAAGTGCACAATTGGAAAAAATTTTAAAAGTTGCATAATAAGTGCGAGTGATTTGTTGGCTTTAAAAAATTGCACCAAGAAAGTTGCATAATAAGTGCGAGAAATTTGTTGGCTCCGTCTCGCTCTGGCTCTCGCTCGCACTTATTATGCAATTTTATTTTATTGTTTTTTGTCTTTTGTGGTGCAATTATTAAACAAATTTTTGCATTGTGCACTTCTGGGCAAAAAAACCTTTTCAATGATATATAACTTATATGCATTCCGCTTTTGTAGACGGCGTAAATTGTACCACAAAAAACGTGTTTGCCGTTTTATTATATGATTTTTATCTCAAGAAACTTATATTATAGTTTAGGCGGGAGGGGCAATTTTCTAAAAAATAATTAAAAAATAACGGCGATTACAAAGTCATGCTAACACTGCTTTTAAAGCCAGAAATCCATTCTCTTATTAAGTTTTTAATTAATTAATAATAGTGAAAAGTTTTTGAAAATATTATTTTCAAAATTTTGAATACAAAAATTATGAAAATTATGTTCAAACTAATTTTGTTCAAAATTTTACATTATCAAATAGTATTTTCGTTTTTAATATTCAAATATTCCTTTCAATTTTTGCCAAGCACTTTAATCCAATTCAGTTTATTTTTTAATTCAATTTGTTTCAACTTCAATTCCATTTATTTAACTCAATTTATTTAAGTATACATGGGAGTATAAATAAGACAAAGTCTTTTATGCTTAAAACTTCTTCAAAGTTAACTGTAAATAAAGTTATATCCAGGGTTATCTAACTCTGGTTTAACTCACCACTGAAAAACTATTAATTTTTCAAAAACTATTTACTAAAATATGTAAATAAAACGATAGGTATACGTAAGAGAATGGATTTATCATTTTAAGTGTTGCCATTGTTTTTTAATGACTTTTTCATTTCAAGACAATTTTTAAAAAATTTCTCCTCCCGGGTAAACACGGGGAAATAACCTTCCTACCATACGATTTTTTTCTTTTCTACACTCAAACTACAGCCTTAAAATTTAGACGCATCTTATGCAAAACACCATGTAAACTGGGTTATGTGGTCTGTTATTTGTTTTATTATTTATGTCACACGTACATAAAACTTGCTTAGTAAAAAGTTTTCTCCCTGTTTCAAAAAATCCAACCAACAATTTTAAGTAGGTACCTATTATTCATATACCTCAAATGCTGAAGGGGCACCAAATGAGGATTTTGCCCCTGTTCGAAAAAGTCGTAGATCCGGCGCTGCAATAACCCAGACTACATGATTTTTTGCAATTATTTTTGTGATTGCGTACCTATCACTAAAGCAATTTTGTTTAAAAAAAAATTGAAATTTAAAAAATGTTTAATTCTTAAAATGAAAAAGTACCTAAACGAATGTTTTGCAAATGAGTTTGATAGTCCAGTCAACGAAGACTCAAAATCATAAAATAAATGAAATCAATCGTGTAGTCTGCATTATTTTTTTAAGTGGTAGGGGTGACCCCCAGGTACAACATACTAAAAGTCCCCAGCGCAGGCCCGCGAGCTTTAGACAGGAGGGGGGGGGGGGGGGTAAAGGTCCCCTTTTTTACTATTTCGTAAATATTTTGAAAACCAAGAGTATTAGCGGAAAAGTTTAAACTACAATATGAAAGTAAATTAAATTTTCTTCAAATTAGGTTTTAGTCATATTTTTGCTAGAAGCAATACTAAGAGAGATATGGGGGTACAAATGTCAGAAAATCTGAAAAACCATGTTAGTGCGTTAAAAATTTAACGTTTTTTGATGAATAAACCCTGAAATTATAGAAAAGGTAAATACGTATCGATTCATGATAATTCCATTGACTTGATGAGAAAGAAGGTATGGGGTTAAAGAAGGTGGCTTAAGTTAAAATATCCTTATTTAATTTATTTGATACAGTGTTTTTTGTGATATGAAAAACACTGTATCTTCAAAGGTAAGAAGTATGCAATGTATTTCCAAGTTATTCACCAATATTTTGTGAAATAGTTTAAAGAGATATATTTAAAAAAAAACTTGCTAAGGAGGGGGGGTGTAGTTGCCCCCAATTATACGGGAGGGACCATTTTCTGAAAAAATTGGATCAAAGTGCATAAATAATCATTTAAAACCAACGGAAACATCTACAATGCTCTACTATAGCTTTTTGAAAATGAAAAAACTTATTTTATTATTCCACTGCTAAAGCAAGTAATTTTAGTTAAAAGTTTTTGAAAAAAATTGACTTTAAATCAAAAATTAAAAAAAAAAAAAAAAGTTAACTTATGATAATTTTTTTTCAAAATTTTTTGTTACAAAGTACTAGATTTTCGTTTAGTGTTTGATACTGTTTTTAATCCTTAGGTGAACACTGAAAACTATATGGCTATAAGTCTTTTAGTTTAAGAGAAAATTGAAAATTGTTAAAGCTACTATTTTTTTTAGAAAATTAATTTTGTAGAGTAATTAGTACATTGAAACGGTCAATGTTGTAACGAATAAAAAATAAGTTAAAGCTCGCGGGCCTGGGCTGGGGACTTTTAGTATGTTGTACCTGGGGGTCACCCCTACCACTTAAAAAAATAATCCAGACTACACGGTTTATTTCATTTATTTTTCCTTCGTTGACTGGACTATGATGGAAGTTTACACGCGTAGATTGAAAATAAAAAAATTTGCCGAATTTGACTAAGTATTACAATTTTTCAAATTTTTCAAAAGTAAAGCAGGTATCTATATTCAAATCATGTTGTAGGTAAGTAACACCTTTATTTCGAGTGCGTGTTATCGATTTCATTGAATTTGATTTTAAAGAAGTCTCAGATCGTGTGTTTATTATTCTAATAAGAATTCTCTACAAAAACAATGGTATAATATTGATGTTTCCAATTAAAAACATTTTATTCATTTTTATAGATTGTTTACATTTTTTTGTGCTGATGTTCTCATGGTCATGGCTCGTGTTTTGAAATAGATATACAAATCCCAAGGATATTGAAACTTTTATAATACATCGCAATGGAAACTTGGCCACAACAGTGAAAGGGGAATCGAACTCTTGATGCATAGAATAGTTTAACAAAACGTCCTGCGGCATAAAACAACAACAAAAAAAGGACAACAGAAGGACACTAGACTCACAATTCAATATGGCGTAGTTTATATTTTTCCATTACCCACGCCTCTTATCAGTTTGTTTATTTTAAGTTCAAAGGAAATGGAAAAGTAAAACAAGGGATCTACTCTGGACTATCGTTCTATACTTTGGGCGTGTAATCGAGCAAACGAGCCGACAGCTAGGAGAGCCCGATGGTAAAATGTGGTTAACAAAGCGAAGCATCGAATTTATAAGCAATTTTATTTTTTCTAACCAAAACCAACAATGAATGTGGCACGAACGCAGGGGCTCCAACAAGTTGCAACTGCGACACAAGTTTTTGTTTCAACATTCAGCTCTTGATGTGAAAGAAAATGGATGGAATTATTGCTTTGAGTGAATATGTGATCTGAATGTTGATTAACTGCTAAATGGATATTGGACAGCCATCTGCGGGAGATATACTCGTTCGCACAAACTATATGGTCAAGTGGCCTAGAGATAGAAATAAATAATACTAAACTGATGTTTTTACGCAATTTGTTTCACTAAATCACCAAATAAAGGGTGAACGCACATAATCCGATTTTAGTTTAGCAAAAACGTGCTTCATAAAAATCATCAATGATACAGTATGGAAATTTATAAGGCCTGCCTACACCAGGGTGTGCGATGAGCGTAAAGGTATTATCTTCCGATTCCGAGTTTTGATTTTTGTTGAAAACATGCGAAGAAACAATTTACTTGTATTCTGTTATTGTAAATAGAGAACGAGGGTCACCGAGATTCTTAAACTGTCTTGAGTTGCCGGGAAACACTTGTACTTTGTTTTTGTTAATTCTGACAGACAGGTCACTGCAATTCTCAAAAATGCGCAATATATTACCCTCTGGTCTAGCGGATAATCCGTCAAAAACAGAACTAGTACGCTTCAGAAATAAGAGGAAGATACCCGTCTTCTATTCCATCGATTGATGGCATTCAAATTAAGATTTCAGATAATGCAAAGTATCTAGGAGTCATTCTAGGCAAAAAGCTAAACTGGCTCTGGAGTCTGAAAATCAAGGAAAGAGCTCAGAAGGCACTGTTTGCCCTCTACTCCTGCAACAGAACTTTCAGAAAAACCTGGGGGCCTAATCCAAAATTCATTCTTTACATGTATGTGGCGATAGTGAGACCGATACTAACTTATGGATGTATAGAATGTGGGAGAAAAAGCCAGCAATCTTAAAACTTTAACGAAAGTACAAAGTATACAAAATAGTATGCGTTGGGATCCCAGGAGCAATGATAATCACCCTGACAGCGGGGCTTAAGACATACTTAATCTTAAGCCTCTTAACTTATTTGTACAAGAATCAGCAGCAAATAGTGGACTACGACTAACTGCCTGAACTGGAGCCGCAGCTGGAATAGTTGTCAAAATATTGAATACACACAAATTTAATGTTGCGAACACAACGGAATGTAGCCGCATACGAAGCTGCAGCCGCAGACGGAAGAGTTCGCCAACTCTTAACTTTTCACGCGCAGCACTTTTGACGTTTCAAATTGTATGCAGAAAAAAACAACTTTTTGCGTGGTTATTTGTGTCGCGAAAAAAATTATTAATTAAAAGGAAAAATATTGGAAACAAAAATTGTGAATTTTGAGTATGTACACACGAATATTTTTTTGTTTTTCTTAAAAATACTTTCAAAGCTGTACAGCTGCATTGTGGACACGTAAAAACATAAAGTATGAAACTTTTTGACAGCTCTTTAAGTTCCTTTTGCGGCTCTTGTTGCAGCATTCTATTCTGTTCAGGCAATAACTTTGGCTGCTGAACAGCGCTGTCTATGTTGGCGATACCGCCAGCTGGATATTACCTCTTAATTGGTAGGCAAGTAGTCATAAAAGCACTCTCAGAAAGCTCGTTTCCTGCTGCCGCGCAAAGAGCTCAAAAGATTCTTGGCTCGCAGCACAACATAAGGCTCTGCTGGGTTCCTGATATAGGAATTCCAGGTAATGAGAAAGGAGACAAGTGGGTCTTGATCTTAACCAGGCATGAGAACTAAACATATACATACCAATCTGCCACTTCAAACAGGCAAAGAAAATTCTTGAGAAAACAAATGTAAGGTGGACCCTACTCGACTCTTGCACGAATACCAACTAACTTTCGCCGTGGGAAGACAGATAGGATCTTGAAACTAAATAATAAATCACTGTACTCTCTCGTAGGTACATAGTTACTGGACACACACAATCTGCTGAAATACCACAAGAAAAAACTGAGGCTCAGCACGGATGAGCTATGCAGAGGTTGTAGCGATGAAGAATCACTTGAAGACTCTTCTCACTTCTTAATTCACTTCCCAGCACTCTCGCAACTAAGAAATAAACACCTAAGAGACTTCTTTTTCAATAACTTAGAAGAGCTCTCCCACTTATCTGGTGTAAAATTGTCGAAATTCATTAATGCCTCTAGATTGCTAGATAATCCATGAAAACTTATAAGTTAACTAATTAGGAGCGTCTAATCCTCCAGGGTATCATAAGGGATCTACATTGATCTAAAGTGTGATAAGGAAAAGATCCTCTATCAGCCCAATAAACCTAACCTAACCTAACCTACCTTCTGTGGAGAGGCCCCACATTTTTCTGCCGAGTCCAAGCGGTTCAAGTGAGATGTGAGAAGCACTTTTCTATGACAATTGAAAGGATTTGTCAATTCGTTACGAAATCTTTTAAACTTGAGTTTTATTTCAAACAAGCGAAAAAAACAACTTTGTCAAAAACGCCCCAAAAAGTAGGCGTAACAAAATATTTTGTGTGTGTGAATAGTTTAAAATGATATTAACAAAAAAGTTTTCATTGAACACAAACCTCTTTTCTATCAATTTTGGATTTTATATTAATTTTTTCAAAAATTGGGCGTGTCAGTGGGCGGAAATTTTTTGTAAAGATGTATTTTGCCATCTCCTATAATACCTGCAAATTTTATTTGATTCGGTGGAGTGGTTCAGATTTTATCAATTTATAACGTTTTTTTCCTTACAACGGACCACTGTACGCTGCGCTTGATTCTTTTTAAATATTTGTCTTACAAAAAAAAGACTAGCACATAAAATATAGAGAATTTTCTTAGCTTTAATTTATTCTTTGACAATTTTAGTCGTAATTTAGTCCGAAAGCAAATATTGGCCAAAAACCATTTTTGGTCTATAAAATTGCCAATTTTCAAAACTCCTCCAAAACTTTTCCAGGCAAACCCCTTTTTCGGATCAAATGACTGGACTACTAATTGCCTGAACTTATTTCAGTAGTAAACAGGTAGAGCCCTCCATCGCGTATTTTGGGCACCCAGAATTGTTTTTTCTTAAAGTTAGGTACTTAAATAACAAAAAAAAAAAGCTTTTGATGAAATTTCAAGTTGTTGGTCTAATACCACTTTATTCATGTGTGGCAAGAATATGGGTTCTTTTCTTTTCGGCTTTTATTTTGCTTGGCCCTGATGTAAATCTGTACTTAACAGAGACAGCATTTGAAATGTGCTTTCATTTATTCCCAAATACCGATTTATGCTATAATTTTTGTTAAAATACTACGTCATCGTGCGTACGCTGGCTGCTTTTTCAAATGTTTCGATTTGACAGCCATGACAAGATAAAACCCCAGCATAAATGGACGAGGAATTTCATTCAACTATTAACCGCTGCCAAAAACAGGCAACAATTGAATATTTAGGTCCTGCCAATACTTTCCTCTTATTCTCACTGGCAAAAAAAAAAAAAAAAAAACAAGGCTCAAGCCTGTTTTGACAATATTTCCTTATAATATATCAAAGTGTCTACTTATAGACCAAAGTAATTAAATAGATTTTTTTTTTCTCAAAACTATTACATATATATTTATGTTTGTGCTACAAAACACATGACTTTCAATCAAATATGAAGCCTTTCCCTCTATAGGTAGGTATACTTATATTATACCTATGCTTTGAAGTTTGACCACAAAATCTGGATTAAAAAGATTCGATTGTTACTTAAACACCGTACTCGGCTTGATTTGTGGTAAACAGTCAACACACAGATCTGACCGTTCGCACTTTTAAAAACCATACGCTGCTGATTGTTGCTTTGATGCTTCCTCGAATGACAGTTCGTACGGAAATTAGATGTTATGTAGTTTGTAGTGGTTGTTTTGATTGCGGTAGGCCAGTCCGAGATCAAATAGATTGTGGCTTTGATTTGTGTCACCATATTAGCAAACTCATATTTACCTACTAATATTGTTGTTTGGCTTTGTGTCCTCCCCCCTTCAACGTCTGCAATACCTGCCACCACTTACATACAACGAAACATTAAATGATGAATTTCGAAATCTAAAGATATTTGATCGAAATTTAATCCTACAAGAAAAATTACACTCAAGTATTTAATATTTTTTATTAATTTAAATGACAAAATTATTTATAATAAAAATTTCAAGACAAAATGCAAAAGCCTATATCTAGTATAGTTATTTCTATGAGTTTTATAGGAAAAAAGATGAGGGTGTTGGTGTTAGTGAGGGTAAACAGTGTGGTTTACTTGATTAGATACACCCATATAGAGTAGACGCTCGATATAGTGAATCTCGGTACAGTGAACTTTATACACACTTCTCTAAATAGTGAACAAAAAAATCACAATATCGAGATTTTTTTTATTTACACTTTTTTTTCAGTACTCAACAAGAATTCTTCAGCTGCACTATTTTTATAATGTTTATGTGAATGTTTGATCTAGTTGAAACTTGAAACCGGACAAAATGTTAATTTTGTATCAAATTTTACTCTGAAAAACCTTTATAGCTTCTCTCTCGAAATAGTGAAAAATCTCGATATAGTGAACAGGCCTGGTTTTAATTACTTCACTATATCGAGCGTCTACTGTAAAACATATTATATACTTATTAATAAAAACTAAATTTTGCTGGAATCTATAGGTATAAAGTTATATCGTGTTTATTTTTAAATAAAATTGCCATATTTTCATCCATTATTTTGTCAAAATCATTTTTTCAAAGAATTCAGATCATTTCAATTATATGTTTGTTGAATAAAAAAAAAAAAAAAAAACAACACTATTATGCCAGTAAGACCTAGGGTCTTATAAATTAGGCAATGTTAGACGGAATAAAAGGATAGGATAGATTTTTGTTAGCATAGTGCCAGACTTTGTTTCAAATGCCTTGTTTTTTTTTTTAAATAAAAATTGAAGCGTCTAGAATGAGAAGGGGTCAAGTGACATTTTTTGATTCTTGTTTTTTTTTTTTTTAAATCGATAAAGGTGTAAAGCGAAAACATAGATTTTGGTCTTATTCTCGTGTCTCGACTGTCATTATACTTACAAAGTTAGCTTTAGATGAAGGGTTTAAATACAGGTTGGTTTTGAAGTTTTTTTTTTTTAGCAAGAAAGGGTTAAGTATGATCACTTAACACCTTTATTACATTTTTTTTTTGCATGAAGGTAAGTGCAAACTTAACTTTTAAGCTTATGCCCCAAGAGCACCGTCAGTTCTATGAAAAGGCCATATCTGAGATTCCCGACAACGAAACGAAGCCTAAAACCAAACACTAAAAAAGCCAACTGTCACTTTGACTTAACCCCTTTTTAATAAAAAAAAAATTAAACTCATTTTTGCATAAAAGTGTCAAGTGCAGAGTTTTTTTAACACACACTTTTCTCATGAATTTAAATAAAATTTGTTGATATACAAAAAAATTCTACATGTTTTGTCTTTTTTATGGTAATTTTATAAGTTTTTCTCACTTTCAGAAAAAAAGTTATAAACGTAAGACTTTGAACGCTTATAACTTAAAACATAAAAAATTTCACTTGATCCCTTCTCATTCTAGACGCTTCAATTGTATTTATAACTTAAGATATTAACCACGTTAAATTTGTGTAAGAAATTTAATATGAAATATGAATGAAGTTAAAAGAAATAATAGTGTAATCAAGTGTAGCTACCGCACTGTATGTATAAAATATAAATCCTAAGCAGACGTTTAGAATTTCAATTTACATCGAAAAGAAGGAGGAATTGAATTACATAAACCGTTAACGTAGGTACTTCATTTAAATACTCAAATCTCAAATATAGTGCATTTTAATTAAATTGATTTTAGGTGCAGTTCTATTAGTTTGTGATCTTAAGAAAATTGTATTTAATTAAAATCTTTATTGAATGAATCAATTATTTTGAAGCTTTATAATATCATAAGCAATTAATTATCGTTCAGTAGTAAGTATTAGACGTTACTAACATATTTGTATACATTGTAAAGAGCTGTGTGCACAAGTAGGTATTCCGGTAAGTTTATATTTTATAAATTAAATAAAATGTACAACTGATTGACATTCACATTGCGGTTTTCAAGTCTTTATGTTATAAGCCTATTCATTTAGTTTTAAAAGAAATAAATTAGTTTCTGAGCCACCAAATATATCAAAAAGGAATGTTATATGTGAGTAGGCACACAAAATGAGCACTGTACCACTCATCTATTACGGTTTTTAAACAGTTGTATATATGAAAGGTATCGTTAAGAAACCATTTGGTGCTAAATTAAATAAAAATGGACGTGTCACTTTAAGAAAATAAATAGGTATTGCGTTAGAAAACAAACTTACAATTTCTTTTTCTTTTTTTTAATTTAAGAACATATTTTTTTTTTGAAATTGTGTTTTATTATTACATATTTATTAACTGTTTTTGTGTACTTTCAAAACTTTTTCAAACATCATCCAGATCTAGATTCGTTTTCGAGAAAAACAAAAACCAACAAATGGTTTTTATGGGAGGTGCCGCATATTTATAACCATTTTTAGGGATTTTTGTTCACCATAAATTAGAATTGCCTAATTTCAAAAAAATCTGTCGAGACATTTTAGAGAAGAATAAGATTTTAAAATATAAAAAATATAGAATGAGAACCGTTATTTTTGGTCCTAAGAAATGGAAAAAAAAGCTGCGCAGAGGGAAAACGGTTCTCACTTTTATGAGCTAACCAAAACAAGGTTTGGTATGCAAAAATAAAAAGTCACTAAACTGATAATTAACAGCTTAATATAAGGCGTGTTTTTTTCTAATTTATATTGGCTTAAAAAAATAAATTTGATGGCACAACAGCTCATGAAGAACTAGGGCCTAGTGACTTACAACTCTCAACCATTCCTGTGTGCGTGTCTGCAGGAATGGAGGGGACCTACAGTTTATTGCCGAATCCGAACGGCTAACGAGCGGCACTTTTCTGTGACAGGAGATACTCTTGGAGGATTTGTCAATTCCTCGCAAGAGGCAGTAGCAGTTTTTTCTTTTTTAAATAAATAGGTGGCGAGGCTGGGGATCGAACCTTATAGACCTCCGGCATGACAGACCATCGCACTAACCATCACGCCACGGCTTAGACGAAAACATTATTCACAAATTAAGACACAATAATTGGGCTTTAAAATAATTCTTAATCTTGATATCTATCAAGGCTTTTATCATATTGAGCAGCATAAAAATCGATATTTGTCAAGGTTAATGTTCTTAACATATAAGGAAAATAAGTCTTGGTAAACATGCTTAATGATAAACTGATGTATAGTTTGGTTGGTATGGATTTTTTTTTTATTTATTTTACTTCAAATTGTATAGAGAAAATTATTATTGAACTATTTTTAAGCCTAAGATTAAGAAAAAACACGCCTATAAGAAGAAGGAAAATAGAATTAAAAGAATTTTTTTTGTTTTTTGTTTTAGACAACTGAACAGCTTGATATATAAGACAGAGCGTTTGCCAAGAGATGTACCTCTCTCAATTTGTTATATATAGGATGTGTCTCACTTAGGAACTTGTGACGTTTTTACATTAGTCCAATCAAAAGTTCAAACTACATAATAAATTTGGGAAAAAAAATTGAAATACGGATCGACTCTATTGAGGAAAACAAAATTCAGGTGAAAGCCTAGCACGCAGATCGGGAAACAATTTATTTCTCATACAAATTTTTTCCCAGGACAAAATTTTGTGTCGGATTTTTCTTGAGCAGTATGCAGTTCACGCGCAAAATGCAAAGTTTTATTTAAAACTGTGAATGTAAAAGTCTTCACTTAGTTTTTTCAGACAAATAATGTTCGAATTTCGAAGCATTACTTTGCTGGCATATCTCTGTTTTAGTTTTTCAAGTGAATGATGACCGAAAAAATATCTCCCACACTAAGAATTTTCTATTTACGCTACTGTTCTCATTTCAATTTTTTATTTATCTCTACACCTTCAAAATTTGTCTTGAAAAAAAAATGTTAAGAAATTGGGTTTGTCTCAAACTAAAAATATAGCGCTAAAATTTATCTTCTATACATATATTTCCTCCAAATTTAAATTTTAGCGAGGATATTTAGCTATATGAAGTACGCAGTTTACGCGCTAAATTTAAAAAGACTTCGCTTAATTTAGCGCGCGAAATAATGCTCAGCGCATTCTTTCACAGATCAATTTTGACATTAATTTGTGCTTATAGCAAACGATTGTAGAGATAAGAATTGTAGGGATAAAATTTAGTTTAGCTGGAACTGCGTAACTGGCTTATGGTCATACAAAAGAACTTTGAAAATTTTTTATTGGAGACTCACCCAAATTTTATTCTGTTGTAAAGTCTAGTACGCAGATCGGGAAAGACAAGATTTATCTCTACAATTCTAATCTCTCCAAAAACGTTGGAAAATCGCGCAAAATTAATGTTTTTCTTATTTTTTTCTTTTTGTAAAATTATCGATACATAAAAGTTGATAAGTATTTATCGTGCAAAATTTTTGACCTGTCAAAATTTTTCCCGCAAAATAATGCTTCGAACATTATTTTTCCTGGCAAAATTTAGTGGAGACTTCACCCTACAGCGGGTTCAAACGTCACAATTTTGCGCGTGAACTGCGTACTGACTGGAAAAAAACTGAAGACAAAATTTGTCCTTGGAAAAATGTTGTATGAAAAGAAAAAATTTTCCCGATCTGCGTACTAGGCTTAATAGTGCAAAAATAGCTAGATCAAGGGCGTATGCAAGTGGAAGCAGTGAGGCGACTGCCCCGCTACTGAAATAACTCAGCCAAGTAGAAGACTGAGCACTATTTAATTGGACTTGTTGAATTATTGATGATTCAAAATATAGGAGTCCAAATGAGATCGCCGCCGTCCGGAATGAACCGACAATTTGTATGACTAAAGGCTGTTAAAAGCTATATTTGTTAATCAATAATTTATCAAGTTTACCTAAATAGTATGGTAAGTCTTCTACTTGTCAGATTTATTTCGGTAATAAAGGTCCTACGTTGAACTTACATATTTAAGTTTCGATTCAGCAAATGGGCTGGCTTTTTACAATTTTCAAGACGCTACCTATCGGCCGGCCCGTTGCCACCACCCTATTTCTTAATGACTATTCACATGAGAGCGACCAACGACGAATGATGGAATATTCGTCCATTCCATTTTGACATTTCTTTCACATCGTTTTCTTTTTATTCGCCGCGAATTAGCACTAAGAAATAAAAAAACAAGAGTGATTTTGAGGTAAGTCGCGCGCGAACAATTTGTCCCCTTTCACACGAAGCTACTAGTTGCTGGTGATTTTTTTGACGTTTTCTTTAAATCTCCTTAACAATCTCTTGTAACTTTCACACGAAGATACATGCTGTATTTTACCTTTAAACTACCTTGGTTGAACGCACACAAACGTAGTGTGAAGAGAAACGTCAAAAAAATCTCCTCAATTTGTTGACCGGGGAGATTTCGTTTACCCCTCTTTCTTCCTGCCCTTCTCGCCAATGAACTAATTGTTGCCGGCAACTCAATTGCCTTGTGTGAAAGGGGACTTTGTTTGTTGAAGTGTGGATCGTATGTGGAACGCGAATAGAGTTTGACAATTCGTAACAATCAGATTGCAATTCGCGACGACCAATTCGTTTTTTGAAATTGATTTGTTTTAGCAATTAAAAAGCAGATTTTAGTATCTAAACCTTGTAATAAATTATGTTTACGACATTGTTTAGCATTTGTGAAGAATTTAGGTTTATAAAATGTTTTAAATCACATTTATTCGTTCATTAGTTGGTCGTTGGTTGCTCTCATGTAAATAGTCCTTTAACGTTTTACTTAGATTAGAAAAACTATTCCATGAAATTTATATCTATCGCAATAAAATAATATATCCAGTCCGTATATATGTACACACATGACGCCAAATAGAATCCCAACCCAATCCCAATCAACGGCAGCAGGTTGTTACATAATCAAAATCCCAAACAAAAATAATATTAAGATTTTAGTTGATTGATTTAGTTGATATCAGAATTTACAACCCACAAGTACGATAATTCTGCATCAGTGTTATAAAGGCATTTTTTTAAACAAAAATAACACGAATAGATGAGATGCTGTACGCATTGATTGTGTTATGGAGACTTTCATGACGCCTCAAGCCCTGTAGACGAATATTTAATTAAATATTCATAATGAGATACCTAAGATGTAGGAATTTTTACTGGAACGTGGTGTTATGAGCAAAAAGACCGATCAACAACTTGTATTTTATTTTATTTAAGAATATTGAACCAGCACGTTGCGTGACTGCATAAGCCCTATAATTGTGAGATTGGGATATTTTTAGAATCCAAAATCTAGCAAATTATAAAAATGTTACTTAATATTTTCGTTTGCATGTGATCTTTTTGGAGATTTTAATTTTTTACTTCAATCTTTTAAAGAGCATCCTAAAAAAAGTTCATATGACTTAATATTGGTTTTTACTTTTAAAAAATTAACTTATTCTTCTAGTTTTTAAAAATGCATACAACTTACCAAAGCTAGCCTTAGATTGAAAGTTATAACCATGTATGTAAATCCAAATAAACGTTGTTCAAAAACAAATAAAAAAAAGAGGCTGGGCTGGGGTTGACTCACACTGATAACTTCCCATTGGTTTTCCCTTGAAAATCGACAACCGATTTTATTTTTATAGGAAAATTACCAATTTAAAATCTTCGAAAAACTTATCAATTGTGCAATCGTGGGAAGACTGTTTGCTCTAAATATATGCGACACGAAAAATTCCAACAATTATTAGCAGTTTCTTCTGTAGTTATTTTGGCCTAGAAAAAAAAACCATCAATTGAATTTTTTTAAAAACCTTATCAATTACTAATTATAGTATTGTGTGTAGACTACAATTATCCCGGAGTTAATATCATTGGTTGTTCTCGAGACATTCGAGCCGAAAACCATTTTTTAACAATTTTTTAGCATTTTTTTTCAGTTTTTTTGGCCTAGAAAAAAAAACCGTTAATTGAATTTTTTTTACAAACTCTATCGATTATCAAATATAACTTTGTGTGTTAAATAAAACTAACCCGAAGCTAATATCTTTGTGTGTTCTCGAGATATTTGGTATTTTTTAACAATTTTTAATGTTTTTTTTTTTCAATTAAAAAAAACTATGGGTTAATTTTTTTTAAGTATTATTGTTTTTCCACTTTTTCAAGCTCGAACAATTTTTGTTTTTATTTTCCTAATAAAATTATACTAGTGAACAAGGTATGAAGCTAATTGCATAATCATTACCTAACCTAAAATTATATTTTTCTCACCTACTGACTCTTTTATTTTGTTTAAAATATTAACTTGATATACAAACTGCAAAACTTAATATGCACTCATTAACGGCATTAATACCATTTCTATATGACATTCCACTGCAAATTAATTATGATGTTGGTATCAAATATCAAATGTGTATGAATCAGTGCTGGAAGATCGTGGGAAAAATCCCTTTTTGTGGGAATTTTAACCTCTAAAGGAAAAAAGGGAAAACCGACCCTTTTTGTGGGAATTCTTTGATTTTTGAAATTTTACCCGGAAAAGAACAAATCAACAAAATTATAATCAATTAATTCGAAACAAGTAAAAATAAAGTTCAAGAAATGTCAGAATGATTTCTTAGAAGATCTTATAACACCTGATAAATTACACAATAGGTACAATCTCGATCGTGAATATAGTAGGTACTATCAACGACTAGATAGATATCTTTATTGATTATTTCTACATTCGTGTTCAGTTATATATCTTTAGTGTTTAGAAAAAGCATGATATATCCAGCAATAAATTGCTTCTTCACTTCCACAGTTAATAAAGCATAAACGCTTGGACCGATTTGCTTCATGTTTGGTACTTGTATGCTCTTAATAATATACAGGGTGTCATCTACTTCGTGTAATACATTTTAGGGGGATGATTTGTGGGTCATTCTATAGGGGAACACCCCTGAGGCTGGAGGTGGCATTTTCTGAAAAGTTAATTTATAATGGAAAAAATTATTTAAAATAAAAGGATGTTTTGAGGGCTAATATTTTCATTTTTTTAGTAATCTTTTAAATCAAGTTGCTTTAAAAAGTTTAAAAAAAAAAATTATTTTCATTTTTAAAATGTTCGTCTTTTTGTTTTTTAATTTCTTAAAAATTCAAATTAAACATTATTTATGTGCTTTGTTGGTTTTTATTTTTTATTATATTTTTCATTTTAAGTCCACTTTTCAACTTTTTTTTCTGTGGGAAATAAAAAGGGAAAAAAGAAAATATTTGTGGGAAAAAAGGTAATTTACCGACTGCGTGGAGGGAATTCCGTTAAAAATGCCCCCCAGCAGTGGTATGAATGTAGGTAAACTTCATTGCCTGCCAAATGACCATAATTCAGATTTCTTCGATTGATTAAACAACATGTATAATGCTCTCAATTCCCTTTCCTCCGATCTTACTAACTTAACTAATATAAACCCAGTTCCCGCCCCGAAACCATACAATTTGATGTAACTATGGTCCGTTTATCACGATTGACTTTCTTTAGTTAAAGTCAATAAGTTATTGAAAAAACTTCTTTTGTTTTCCTTCCGCATCTTGTATCCATTACGAATGGGAGTGCGTCATGGTCTAGACTTTTCAAAAGTTGACAACAACAATTTTTCTCATCTCGGTTTCCCTTGTTTGTTTGTATAATAAACCATCCCACCTGTTACCTCAACTACTGGCTTACAGTGTTGCCGCTGAGAAAATTGAAATGGTCGCAAAAAAAGGGTCACGAGGAAAAAAAAGTCGCATTCAGCAAATTTCGTAAAATATATAGCTTAACAAATCCGTTTTTTATCAGTTGAGCGAGAAACTTATGGTTTCTTAATTTTATCTTTACCTTCTTTAAATTTGGGAAAGTAAAAACGTCTTTCCTTTGTGATTGTGAGTATATAGATACCTAGATAAAGTCAGCCCTGTTGGTACATAATGCATTCCATCGTAATTAAAATTTTGTTACGAAATAAGAAAAAGGAAGCTATCACAGAATCCATCACTTAGAAAATTTCATACGAACTCCCATCGCGAACAAATTCGCTGATATTTTTTTGGGGAACATGTAGGATATATGTACGTAATTACGTATGTACAAATGTCCTACTGCATTTTACTATAAGATTTTTTTTTTTCAATTTAAAAATAAAGTGCCTTGTTATGGTTTGCGAATTGAACATTCGCTTACGATATGGCCTGCAATTTCGTATTTCGGTTAGCGAATTGATTTTTCGCCGAAAATTCATTACTCTTAGACGAAATAACTAGGTAATTGATCTCTTTGTGACGAATACCAAAGTGGAAACAAAAAATGTTTTTTTTTTTTACAAAAAAAAAGGAAAACAATAAATCTATAGTCCAAGTAATTTTCTAGAAAAAGGTTCAGAAAAGTCGCAAGATTTTTAAAAAGGGTCAAAACAGCCAGTTTTTCAAAAAGTCGTCTCATGCTCGCATGAGGCTCAAAAAGGGGTCAAAATGAGACTAAAGTCGCACAGCGGCAACATTGCTGGCTTAACAAATTGATGAAACTCATTCAATTCAATTAATTTCATTGATTAAATCAAAGTCAGTTCGAATAGAGGCGAATGGAATTTTTCCTTTGTCCAGTGCGCTGGCTGGCTGCTAGTTTTGTTTTCATAACTCATTCGGTTTCGGTTCTAGATCTCTTCTTTATATTTACAACAATCTCCTTGCTTACGGGTATACATTTCAATTCAGTTTCAAAGCGAAAGGAGAGAGTATTATTGTCAATGAAAGGATAATTATTGCATTGTGATTATGAATATTGTTAAATTACTTGTATTTTCTTACTCAAGTAAAATAATAATGGATTATAGCATGACTATTCTGCATAACAGGTGCTTACCGAGGAATATGAGAACTATTTTGTTGTCGATGGAGAAAGAGTATTATGAACGATTGGAGATGTTTTTTTTAGAATACATTAACTCAAGCGACTGTCGTCTGCGCACTCATACAATTTAAGATTATGTAACACTTTTTTGTATATAGTAGTGCTAAGTTTGACAAATTTTAATTAAAATTTAAAAAAGGGAAATATTTAACAAGTATTTACAGTTTTTGCTATTAAAGTTGAATGGTTAAAGGCATTTAATAAAACAAAAATGCTATTTTTTGTGTTTAAAAATTTTATTTTGCGTCATTTGGAATATTTAATAAGTTTATCCTGCGATTTTTTCTATAGAAAAAAATTAATTTCATATAAATGAAACCATAAAAAACGTATGTTTGAGTTAAAACATATAAATTTGTCAGTATTTTTTTTGCTTAGAGCTTATATATACATTTTTACATTAATTTAATTGATAAATAAATTAATTAAATATTATTTAATATTTTCCCCAATTTGTTGGTTACAAAATTTCCCAGCAAGGCTTAAACTTGATGGTAAACGCGATGTGAATGCTGATCTGTAGCAGCTTTTTTTTGGAGGAAGATAGACTATATCAAACTTAGAATGTAACTGCAGGTTAGCAATCACCCTCTTGTAACCACGGTACCTTCCTCTGAAAAGCTGAGATAGTATCGCTTCAAGTAAAAGCATAGACAACAGGAAGCAGGTCACTCAATGCAGTACGGGCAGAAGAGCTAATGTTCTGATGTCCTGCGGAGCATAGAAAAACCAGCAAAACCTTCAGAATGTCTAGTCTATAGCCTACCTATATGGTAATTTTCATAAAAAAAAAAATAGTCAGGTAAAATAGCCACAACGTTAGCCTCTATTCACATAATTTATACTTTTATCAAAAAATGAGGAAGCAAATGAATGTACTTAATCATGCAGACTTCTAATATATATGTATGTACTTAAAAAAATTTTTTTCTTAGTGAAAAATTTGGTGAAAAAGTCGACATGGGGAATAAGAGACGCCTTTATAGATGGCATTCAATTGAAGATTGTTCGTTTTTGTATAAACTTATTGATAATAAATTGGTTAGTTCAGATTTTAGTCTAAAAATTAATTTTTTTTTGGTGATTGCAATCAATTTATGTTTAAGTCAAAAAAAAAATAAAAAACAAAAAAAAATCCTTATGAGCGAAAAATGTACGAAAGTAGTGTTTGATCTGTCATTTTATTTATAATTTGACAGATAAAACACTATTTTTTCGCACATCTCTAGAGCATGTTTTGTTCTTCACTTTTACATTTTCAATCACTTTCTTGTAAAAAGTATAGAAAAAGTTTATAGATTGATAAATTTTTACCATTTCCGATTAATATAAAACTGCGATTCCTTAATTTTTAATAGCAATATTTTTTCTAATATTTTCACAATCGAAATTTCCAAAGATTAACAACAAGCCAAAATACACACGTCAAAATGAGGTTATTGTAAGATGTCTGACGGCTGAAATTCTTACTGAGACTTTCTCTAATAATAGAACGACCTAAGAAAAAATATCGCACTGAATAACTTGAACCGAAAATCAATTTTTGTCCATAGGATTTTTGAAATGTGATTAAAATGAAATTTATTAAAACAAAAGCAGAGTGATTGTTAAAAGTTATGAAGAAAAAATAAAACAAAATTAATAACGTCCCAACACTTTAACTAAATAATTTACTATAAGTACTGAATGTAAAAGTTAAAAAAGAATCGAACAAATTTTGACAGTTCACTCTGCGTGTTTTTATTTGACTGGAAATTGGATTAAAATTGTAGTAGATTCATTGAAAGAGTGGGGATTTTTTTAACCAGAAGGTTAAATTGTTTATTGGTAAGCTTTAGACCTTATTTTAATCACACATTTTACTATAATAGTCGACATTACTGATTGATTATTAGCAAGGCCCTGTGACTTTTTTTTTGGATGATCGTATGTCGTATTGTCTTGGTGTTGATTTCTTTAGATTCAAAATTTAAAATATCCTTATTTGAATTGTACTATAGTATTTTCCATTTTCGATAAACCTTCACTTCCACCCTATTTCCCTCTAAAGACATCCTTGGTTATTCTCGTTCTGTACATCTATAAGGTCCCCATTACCTATCCTGAGTATAAAAACTATTCTTAGAACAATTGTTTTTGCTGTTCTACTACTGTTTGGAAACCAGTTCTTTAAACTTTTAATTAAAAGGCGTTTAGATAATTAAAGAAGATTAATAATTTTTAGTAAAGTAACTAAATCCAACCGTGACACTAAAAAAACTGCACCTGACAACAATATTCTGACACAATGCGATCTCACTCAACAAAGTTTTGCCAATTAAAATTCCAACTTTGTATGTATACACTCTCGTAATGCAAGTTGAAAGAATGCGACTTTACATTAGATTGCCAGACAGCGATGATAATGCCCAATTGAAGTCCGAAATTATTGCACCGAGATCATAATTCGCTCCCAATACCCATAATGTCTCGAGTTGCATGCCACATTTGGCTAAAACAACCGATCGATTAAGTCACATCACAGTTGACATCGCAGTGAGTGTCTGGGCACTATGGGATTTCTTACTGTGAGGATTTGCCAATGTGCTTCTTATAAGAAATTGCTAATCAAATATTACTTCAGAGTCAAATAGCTGATGGCAATAATTGCATTTGGCGACCAAAAACTAAACATTTTTATAGGCATTCTTGCGGCAGGGAAGGTAACATGTAAATGAGACTTATTATTATTTCAATCTAAGGATGAGGTCATACTTTAAATGTAGTGCGTGATGACGTGTGGAAATCGATTTCCTATTGCCAATAAAAGGCAACCACCTGTGCGCAAGGGATGTAGTTTCTTTTGATCCACAAGCCGAGAATATTATTCATTGGATTTGTCATCGTGCAAATGTCGGCCACAATGATACGATGATTATGACGACTGGCGGTGTAAACTTTCATATTTTAGCAGTCACTCGGCAATATATTGACGTCCAGATTGCAATTTATTGATTTTTATTTCTTCATATCATATCAAATGGACAAGGAACTTGGAAAAAAAAATGATAAATACCGTCCGGTCAGTCCTGTCCCGTCAAACATGAATGTTAATGCGTTCCATTGCTTTGATATCAAATTGTCTGCAAAAAACGTCGTCGTTGTTGTTTGTTGCGATGATTACATAAGAGAAAATTCACTTGACTGACTGACTGACACAATATAGAAAGACGACAAAAATATGAAACAATGATTATTAAATTGATGAAATTGTTAAAAAAAAAATAATGGGTTTGTGATATGGAACATGCATCACTGTCAGCACTTTGGAAATACAGACGCAGATTTTAATCGGCTTTTGAGAGATTAGATGGACAAGCAATGGTGATTGTGAGCTCTGATTTTAAAGCAAGATAATCCTACTTGCATTTCAATGAAAAAGTTGGATAGTTAGATATGAAACACAATATACCTACATAGTAATTAAAATGGCGCTAATTGGCAGTTTCATGGATAAAACAAATTCTTTTATAGGTATAGAGGACAAAAAAAATGATTTTTTTAATTGGCTTCCTATAGTATTTCACTTTCATGAACTTTCATCATTTTATGTTTGTTTGTGATTCAAATATTTTTTATAAAAGCAAGTGAATCCCCAAAGCTCAGATTAATGTTGAAAATTCAATGCTAAAGGGTAATTATAAGAAAAATAAAAACGAACCATTGTTTGTGTTTTAAAGCAATTTAAAATACAAAATTCTAAAGAAATCTGTGGAGATAATTGCAGGTGTTATCGCGAACAAAAAATATAAATGTTTCCCTACTCCTTCAAAAATTGGGAACGTGAATGATGCTCGAAAGATTCCCTCTTAATTTTCTACAGGGGAATTTAGCTGTCATTACTTTTGATTTTTGTGGGAGGGAAATACAAAATTTTTGGGCGAATAAAATGTTCCGAAGGAAACAAGATTCCTCCCGAGATTGACTCCGCGATGTATCGCCAATTGGGCTTTATAAATCAATAAATTATTAGCTTTCCTTTGGAAGTTATTGGTACTGGTTCGATTTGTCGAATTAAAAAATTCGACACTTCTCCAGGTTTTGAGGTCTCTGAAATCCGAATCAATCGTTTTAAGAAAAATAACTGTGTAGAACAATAAACATATTAAAGTAAATGGCGCTAAATTTTAAACAGCCTGATGTTAAGGTTTTAACATGATTCTACTTAACAATTTTATAACTTTTAAACTCTTTACTAAAATACTCTTAGTTTTAAACATTTTCTAAGTAGTATCATATTAAACCTATTTTTCTAGCTGAACACACTTGAAACAGTGACAGTTCAATACATTTTTGCTATTGTAGCTGCCAAAAAGACACTTGGATTTAGTATGATACTAAAAAGATAAAATAGGCATTTGGCAATTTTAACTTTAGTAAAATGTTAAAAAGATAATATATGATCCTAACTCGTTTAAAATTTGGAAAAGCCTGTTTTTAGCCTAGCATTAGCATCATACTAAAAATGCTTTAACATCATACTAAATTGTCTAAAATTTTGCGCCAATATCATAAGCGTTTTAATTTTTGTTCATTTTTGTTCTATTCTACGCATCTATCAAAGCGATAGAAAATTGTAGATCCAGTGCCTTTTTATTTGTCAAATTTCAATATTTGTTGTTGTTTTTAATAATCAGGTGTGAAGTTTTTGGGGGCACTCGAACAACAGTTTTTTTAATTTCTGATAGTTCCAATTTTGACAACCTGCGCAATATATTACCTTAGATTTGTGTACCGTGTCTGTGTAGAGTGTGTTCATACGTTCGTGAGCGTTTTTTCCTCATGATTTCTCGAGAACAATTAAAA
Organism: Epistrophella euchroma; assembly: GCA_947049315.1. Classification (NCBI taxonomy): domain Eukaryota; kingdom Metazoa; phylum Arthropoda; class Insecta; order Diptera; family Syrphidae; genus Epistrophella; species Epistrophella euchroma. The sequence goes on from OX346247.1 coordinate 45,227,222, forward strand.
TATCAACTTCGAAAAAACTTTTATTTAACAAATGATAAATAAAGCCATAACGTGCAGAAGGAGGTTTCAGGAAAATTTAATAAACTGTTTTCTTATGATTTTGTAGTAGCCCGTGGCGTAATGGTTATAGTGCCATAGGTCTGGGATCAATACCAGCCGCTGCCACCTTAAATGGCTGAACAGAATGGTGACGCAGACGGAGACGGACCCGGAGCTGGAATAGCTGTCAAAATATTGAATACACGCAAATTCAATGTTGCGAACACAACGGAACGTAGACGCACACGGAACTGCAGACGTAGACGGAAGAGTTCACCAACGTTTAACTTTTTACGTACGGCACTTTTGACGTTTCAATTTGTATGAAGAAAAAAACAACTTTTTGGGTCGGAAAAAAATATTGTGGTTATTTGTATCGCGAACAAAATTATTTATTAAAAGGAAAATTATTGGAAACAAAAAATGTGAATTCTGAGCTTGTACACAAGAATATTCTTTTGTTTTTCTTCAAAATACTTTCAAAGCATGTACAGCTTCATTGTGGGCATGTAAAAAAAATAACGTACGACACTTTTTGACAGCTCTTCCAGTTCCGTCTGCGACTTCAGTTCCGTCATTCTATTCTGTTCAGCCAGTAAGTTTATTCAGGGCTACTACCTCTTGCGAGGAAGTGACAAATCCTCCAAGAGTATCTCCTGTCATAGAAAAGTGCCTTTCACCAGCCGTTCGGATTCGGCAATAAACTGTAGGTCCCCTCCATTCCTGCAGACACGCACACAGGAATGGTTGAGAGTTGTAAGTCGCTAGGCCCTAGCTCTTCATGAGCTGTTGTGTCATCAAATTTATTTTTTATTCATGCAAAAACTCGATCAGTCTTTTAAGAAACTTCAAAGTGATTTTTACGCAAACCCAATCTTCGATAAAAAAAAATTTTTTGATTCGAGTAAACAAATTGTAGAAGATTTGATGACGATTTATATGTTAATTAATTCCTTTTAAGATTAATTTTAGATTTCAATTTTAATGTTGGCAAATATCATACTATAAAGTAACATACACAATAAAAAAAAAAAAAAAAACGTCCATCTGGTTTTGAGTTCCATTTACTACGGATAGTTGATTGGTGTGATTCTCCCAATTCAAATGGTTGAATGAAAAACCACCAAAAATCTGACATGTCTGAGCGAAGTATTCGATAAAGCTTCCTGAAAATTGTAACATAATCCTTATAAATACTGAATTACAGTAACTTATATAATAAACCTTATACAATCCTTTTATAAATATAGCTTCATTTACATTCTGTAACTTCATTTATGGAGGTTTATTCGGAAACAGGTACTAGCCTCGTTTAAGTTTCTTTATCTTTCTTTCAAACAATTTTAAAGAAGCAGTTATTGAAATAATAACTTCTACAAAAAAAAATTTCGAGGAAATCCTTATAGAAGTCTTATACATATCAAGACTTGCAGCATATCAATATTTCTAAGCGAATAGAAACTGAATTGTTAGTTGGGTAGAAAAGGTATAAGGACGGGTGAGAAAAGGGGTTAGTGAAGGGAGCTTAGCGGTTTGTTAGGTATGGGGGTCCTTCATGAACCATCTTGAATTCTGGATGAATTTTTAGAATGTTTCTCAGTGTTTTTCGAGGAATTGACAAATCCTCCAAAAGTATCTTCTGTCACAGAAAAGGTCCCCTCCATTCATGCAGACACGCACACAGGAATGGTTGAGAGTTGTAAGTCACTAGGCCCTAGTTCTTCATGAGCTGTTGTGCCATCAAATTTATTTATTTTATTCTCAGTGGAAAACACGAGATGTCCCCCAGTTCGTTGAAGAAGTATTCTGGTTCTTGTTAAGCTGGTGGACTCATATAGGAAGTGATAGGAGTCCTCTCCTGCCTCTTCGTCATAACACCCTCTGCATAAGTCAGATGTGGGTAATACCCATTCTGCTCATGTGGGTTCCCATTTAGTTGTGATCCCTTAGGATCCCAACCAAAAGGGACAGTTAAGGTCTGCTTAGTGTAAGAAGGTATAGTCTGTTTTTTTTTTTGCTTGATCCGGCCATAGGTTCTCCAAAACCCCACAAGTATCAATTTCTGACCATCTGTCGTTTGAGACCTTTAGGAAATTCTGTGTAACTGCTTTTTGTTGCACTGAGTGATTTAAACTCATTACGGTAACGGTTCACCAGCTTATTAGTTCAGAATAGACGAAAAAATGCCAAATAAAAGGAAAAAAATAGTTAGAGGCTGAGATCTGGCATGAACGTTGCTAATAGGACTCTTTAAAAACTGAGAGAGTTCCTTAATGATCCGATGACCGCTAGGTCAGTTATATGGGGTCAAAGGTTATAAAAATGAGTTTTTTGCAAATATGTATGTCAAAAAACGGTTTATGCTAGCGATAAATTTCATTCCACAATCTTGTAGCTTAGGCAGCTTCCCACAACAATGGTTTCCTTGGTGTTTTTCGTAGCATTAACCGTTAAAGAATTACAGCAAATGAAAAGGTCAAAAAATCTCTAAAAAAAAAGGGGCAAAAGTCATGAAAATGTGAGTTTTTGGCAAATGTCTTAAAAAAGGTTTGCTAGAAAAAAAAATTTATTCCATAATCAGAGTAATATCATAAACATCCTAATTTTTTGTTGTTCGATTAACTATTCCAAAACATGCCCTTAGCTCTTAGCCCATAGCTAGCTATATCACTCGTCAGCATGTTGCCATCATCAATCATCTGTCTGAGAAGATACGTCCGAAAACATTTTTTGTTTCAAACATCGGCTCTATCGTGATACCTATATTTGTCCACAACAAAAAAATCCTTTAAAGCAGAATAGTAAAAATAAGAACAAGATTTGATCTTCAAAGCCAAATGTTAAAAATACCAGTTTCAATAAAATGACTCGCAGAAGATTGATAGCCATGTTATAAAGATGCAATCAGCACGAACATCGCTTCTGTCTATCGTTATACAACACCAAGAAAGAAGTACATTACATTGCGTCTTCTTCGCTCGGTATCGGTAGTCTCGTGAATAAAATCAAATTTCATGCTCTGACCTTAAGGCCATATTGCATGCCAAAAGGCACACTTCTGTGCAAGCAAATTAATGCCCATGTCATTCAGAAGCTTGCTACTGTCGGTCGGCTGGTTCAGCTTTAACATTTGGGTTAATCTGAACACGAACACTATGCTGATGGTGATGGTGAGTTATTTTTTTCCCAACAGAAATAAAAAAAATATAAAAAAATTTCTACACCAGCAACCTACACATACGTATGATATGGCTTCGCATCGCTCAACAATTCAACATTTTAATTTTTTGTTGTCCAAGTCCAACGACTGTCGTCCATTTTTATTCAACAACAACAAAAAATCAAAGAGCTTTGACATGGCTTACAATGCGTAAATAAATCACACATATTGTTCACATGAAGATGGGACCTACTATACCTATACCTATAATAGTAGTTGTATATTGGGAACTGAATGATGGTGGACAGAGTTGCTGACTTTTGTCGTGGCTTCATTGTGACCTTTTCACCATTCTATCTATATTAAGAAACCATTGATGGATTTATTCATGTACGCCATCGTGTAGGTAATATCAGAGCCGGTAGCAAGAGATGATTGCTTTGAATAAAATGGAAATTCATATCAGCACACCAACATCATCGGAAGCAATATTTCCCAGAGTTAACATGATATCTGGAGCACACCTGCGTGTCTGGCAAGTCTTTGAAAATATTTCAGAAGTATCTTAGTATAGGTAGTTCAGAATAGAAATTTTGTTTGCCATTCATTGTATATTTTTAGAGATAAGATGCAATTACTGTGACATCAAGGCTATCTGTGTGATGATGGAATGTCTTATGGGTGGTGAATAAATTAATTTTCTATACCAATAATAGGTATGTAGTTTGATAAGTGAAATTGAAGGGCTTTTATTTCATCATTGAAAGTTTAATTATGTACATATTTTTGATTCTGACTATGGGGAGGCTTTATTGTGAGATAATTAAGTAAAATGAAATGGAATGGAAATTAATTTTCCCTTTGTAACAGTCGATTGCAGAAAATTGCTGTCATTTGAATAGAAAATTTTTTTATTTTCAATAAATTGTATTTCTTAACTCAAAACCGCTTACTGAAAGTTGAGTTTACCTGGTTAGGTATACTACCTTATAAAAATAATACAAATTATTAAAATAATAAGGGATTTTTTTTTGTAAGTACATATTTACTAAAATAAAATTAAGATTCAAGGTAAAATCCATAACTTTAAATGCATATTATGTAGGTATATTATTAAATATATTTTATTATTTTGCAAGTGCATACAAATCCAACCTTTGATGAATAATGAAGCAGGTAAACTTTATAATGGGAATTCCTACACTGGTGAACGATGGTTGACCAACTAAGCAATTTTGATGCAATTTATCCGATTTCTTGTTTTGGCTTTGGGATCTTAGCATCAAATGAGATATTCGCTAAAAAAAAGTATGCAATCTAAAAGGTCAGTAATTGGTCATAAAAGTTCAGGTAATTTCAGAAATTGGTTAGGCCTAAAAAATGTTTAATATCTACAGGGTTAAAGTTTTTCAAATTCACCCGCTATTTTTGGCACCTCATTTATGTCCTTTTAAAAGGTCAAGCAGTCTCAGAAATGGTCAGATGTAGATTTAAGTTATGAATTAAAAAAAAAAAATTTTTATTTGTTTTTTTTTTTTTTTTTATAAAAAATCATAAAAAACAATCCATGGATGACCGATTTCTGAAACTAGCTGATCTTTTATAAGGATTCAGTAAACTTTCAGATGGAATAATTTGTTCTTGTAAATTTCAAATATTCATAAAAAAATCTCTATGGATGACCAATTTTTAAAACCAACTGACCTTTCATGAGTATACTGAGTTACCTTTCAGATAGTATATATTTTTTCGAATATCCTATAAATGAGGTGCCAAAAATCGCTGATGACCTTGAAAAACTTTAACCCTGGATTAAAAAATTTTCTAAGACTGATCAATTTATGAAAATAGCTGACCTTTTATGACCAATTACAGAATTTTTAGATGGCATACCTATAGGTTTTTATTTTTGCGAAAATCCCATATATGAGGTGCTAAGATCGCCACTTTCTAAAATTCTGGCAAATATTAAGTAGGTTATTGCTACTTTGTGATGCAGTTTCTAATCAAGAAGTAATACTTGTCTTTTTAATAATCTTGTATTATAAAATGTGAAATCGTAAGTTTCGCAGGAATCTATATAAATAGCCTTAAATAAATTTTGTGGTACCATTTTTTCAAAAAATATTTGACCGATTTCGATAAATTTTATATGGTTGGAAAGCCACAATTGCGGAGATGTGCAGAATATACTTGAGATACGCATTTACACAATGTGGGTCATTTTAGTTTTTGTACTGTCGATAAAGAAAAATTGTTTTGATAATGAAAAAAGTGCAAACTATCTACGTACAGAATTTTGGATTTACATTTTGAAAAAACAGAATATTGGATTTAACGAATTTTGTAATAAAGAATTTTGAAATACAGAGTTTTGGAAAGCGAATTTTGGCACTTACAGAATTATAACCCCAATCCGTGAAAAACCGACGTTTTCGACGTACAAACTTAAATAACTTTTTATTCAAATCAACTTTTGGGCAGTAAAAAAAAAAAAAAAAAAAAAAAAATACATACATGTGTGTAGATTAGATATAAATATATATACCTAAGCACTTCTACTTCTTATGTAGATAATATTAGTTATTATTATTACCCGTATTGTTTTAAATACTATAAAAGACTAGGTCTTGTTTGTACATTGATTTTTAAAATAAATTGCAATTGAATTTGAAAATTGAAATTATTATGCCTTAAAAACTCTTTACTTGCATTTTTCCGCAGATTGTCTTTTTTTCTACATTTTCCTGGGCTACTTCTAAATCAAAATGTTCAAAATTCGATCGAGCTTAAAATTGAAAATTCGACTTACCTTAGCGCAGCAACGAAGGTGCGTGAGCAGGACCGAGGACCTGAGAAGGGAGTTGAAATACTTTGAACCCGCAAAACGTCTTATCCAAGATACTTTTGTCCAAAATAAAACGAGTCAGGCGATTTGTTTGGGTTGGGTTCGAAGTATACTGTAGGATCAAAATACTGTTTTAAAATACTGTATTTCAAAATACTGTAATTCAAAATTCTGGTTACACAAAATTCGGTATTCCAAAATTGTGTATGAGTAAAATTCTGTATTTCAATATTCTGCTTTTCAAAAGTCTGTATTTAAAAAAAATGTTTTGCTAATGTAAAAAAGTGCGCACTTTTTTATCAAAACAATTTTTTAATTTTAAAAACCAGAATATGTCGGACCTTAAAAAAATAAATTATACTTGAACGGGACATACGTCCACATGACACATAATAAAATTTTGGAATTATATCCCACCGACCGATATGATGACGGCAGTTCATTTTGAACCAATGTCGTGTCGAGTTATTTCCTGCGCTATAAAATTCATCTTCCTCCAAAATTCTTATGATTTGCCAAATATCAATTTAGCTTTTCAAACAGTACCTAACTGTTATTACCTCAAAACCAATGCTGCCGTGTTAACTGATTAAGTTGACGTATCTAATATTTGTTGAGAAAAATGAATAAGTTTTCATATAAAACTATTTTTTCCCAGGCGTGAAAAATTAAATAAAATTAAATGCAATTATTTTAGCGACAATAGAGAACAACTTTTCTTTGCGACAACCATAACCCAATGGACTTATATCTAAACCAAAAATATATCACTAAATTTATTCGTTTTGTAAACCTTTCGACAAAAGTCTTGTTAATGTTTCACTTGGATTTTTACAATTTTTTTCACTTGGATTATACAAAATGATATATCACGCAAGCGTAATAATTTTTTTCAGTGTTTTTCCATATGGATTAATCCTGTCGAATTGTTTATATAATGGCTTAAGTATAATTTTTCTGAGTTAGTTAACATTGTGTAATAAATTTATCGGGGTCAAACCACTAACGTTCTTGAGCATATCTAATTAAATTATAGAGTGTTTTGAAAATAAATATATAGTGTAGTGCCACCCGATTGCCCAAGGTCTAGGGACGGTTTATTGTTTTTTCCTCAACAGTTTCTTGTATCAATCTAAAACAAGTTGATAATTAAAAAACACAAGTTTTGTTTATGCTAAAAGAACAACAGGTTTTCTATTGTAATAATTAAAACCTTGTACGGGGAACTAATAAAAAATAATTTGATTTGCTCAAAACTAATTAATTTTTTTTTGTGCATTAAACACAACTGCAACTGCGTAAGTACATATACACAATTAAAACATTTTATCTTTTGAGTCATTTTCAAACTATTTTATTTTGCTTTTCTCACTTCACACTCTCATTCCAACATCAAACAGAAAATAATAATTATGGTTATTATTAATAGAATGTATGTATTCGCAAAAAAAAAGTTAATTATTTGCAAAACAAAACAAGCAAATTAAATAATTAAAAAAAAAAAAAACATTAAATATTATTTACAAAACAACATAATTTAAGAAAAACAAAAGTTACAGTGGATCACACAACCCTCATTGCACTGCTCACTGAATTTTGGGATTTCGCTGTTTTTTGTCCTTTTTTTGTTGGCATCATTTTTCTCCTTTTTTTCTGGTAACTGAGTATTTTTTGGGTCTAGCAGGAGTAATGTACTTAATGGTGTCCGTATGAGTGTCCCAAGGAGATGGTGGAGAGTCCTCCCAAACCGTGTCCGTATCCACCACCATATCCGTATCCACCACCGTATCCTACGCTGATGGCTGGAGCTGCGGCATAAGATACAGCTGGAGCAGCGTAGGAAACAGATGGGGCAGCATATGAGACAGCTGGAGCAGCGGCATAAGAAACAGCTGGGGCAGCGTAGGAGACAGCTGGAGCGGCATAGGAGACAGATGGAGCGGCGTAGGATACAGCTGGAGCAGCGTAAGAAATGGCTGGAGCAGCAGCGATGGCCTTAACTGCCACTGGAGCAGCCGATAGTGACACCTTGTAGGTATTAGCGTAGGATGTGGCAACAGCTGGGGCGGCAATAGCCTTGACAACTGGAGCAGCAACTGCTACTGCCGGAGCAGCATGGTAGGCCACAGCGGGGGCGGCAGCAGCATAACTGATACCAATTCCACTTCCTAGTCCATGCCCATAGCCGCCTCCAAGACTGTATCCACCTCCAAGACCGTATCCACCTAGACCGTATCCACCTCCAATGTATCCAGCTGAGGCAGCGGCAATAAGAGCGGACAATACAACGAACTGAAACGAATAGAATAATCCTTTGTCAGCACCGGTATCCTTTTGGAATACTCCAGAATCGATTAACTTACCAATTTGAACATATTGCTAAGAGTTCTTGGTTAACTGTTACTAGTTAGAGATCTAGAGTTGAAGTTGGAATGATTCCGATTCGGTAACCGATGCGCGTATTTATACAGCTTGCGAATTCTTCGTCATGAGTGGCGGCGACTGTGATGCTAACGCACGAAGCCGGAGGAGGAGGAGGTGGGTTGGCTGTATAGCAATCATCGAAGTCTGTTTAGACAAAAAAAAGAAAAAAACTAAAACCTCCAAAGCAAAAAGGAAAGAAACGTTGGAAAATCGACATCGGCAACCAAAAGTCAGTCACAAATAGTTCAAGCCAAATTGGCGGGAAAACCGCGGTTCTTCACATTGCTCCCCCCTTTGGGAAGTTGACTCACATTCAACGCATGCACCGAATTATTGTGAGCTCGTATAAGCTTTGTTTGATAGATTGCAACTTACTGCTGCTGGTGGAATAAAGACCGGAAGGGAAAAAGCTTCCAAGAAGTTATTCATGTTGGCTGCGATTGACTGTGGTGTGGTGTGGTGATTCTGTTGATCAATTGACTTCACATGACGGTTGAATTGGTAACTCGAATAGTTAAAAATTTTAATAGTTGTTTGGCATTTGTTAAGTGATCTCTTTATTTTATTTATTTTAGTTGCTAAGTTAAAGACTTTAAGAGATCACTTGAATTTCATGACAACGATTCGATGGCGACGACGCCCTTGTGAGATTTGTGATTGATCATTTTGATTTCGGGATTTGGGATTCAAGCTGAAAATGAAAGAAGAATTTATAAAAAAAAAATCAAAATGGTTAATTTATGTTCATATTTTAAAGAAGTTTAGAAAAATAATAAATTAAAAAAACAAAAAATTATTAAATAGACAAATTGGGAGGCAGGTTCCTTTTATGTGGATGCTGAATATTATTAAAAGAGTTTCGCCATTGTGTTAAATTAATTTAAAAAAAAAATATTTAATTACCCTGAATTGAGTGAAGTGGAACATAAAACGAAAATAGAGTTTTTTTAAAAATTATCTGCAAGTGCGTTCTTTAATGGAGCTTTGATCTAAAATGTTTTCTTTATCTTATCCTAGATTTTAAAACTAAATAAACTAAGAAGAAATAAAAATTGTTTGGCAGCTCAAGTTTTTTGGAAATATATTTATTGCAATTTTGAAAATTATTAAATAACAAAATTTAAATCATTATAGTATATTTCAAAAAGTAAAAAACGAAAAAGAAAAGAAACAATCAGAATTTTACTCGCAGACATTTTGAAAAAGGCCCTAAGGCTTTCTAAATATTCACTGCACTGCAAAAGAAGAAAGCAAGAAAACTCGGTTTGGTTTTGAAGAATTCGGAACTCCAGTTGATCGTAAATTTTATTTGACCTATGTAATCTTACAAACTAACTTTACTTACAATATAACATGGTATTTCATATAATATTACAATCTCACCAAAAATATGCACATGCACAAGAGATCTCATGAAGAGCCAAGCTTATAACTCTACAAGGCCTAACTCTGCAAGTCCTAACTCTACCAACCCTACTTCGTGGTCAAAAAGTATGGCTTGGTCGTTTCGCAGCCGGAACACAGACACTTCCATAGATTTGTGGGAAAATTAAGTCTGTCATGCTAAAGTCTTATAAAACGGCCAAGCCATACTTTTTGACCACGATGTACATTCCAAATTTCAGCTTTCTAGGACTTTGGGAAGTACCCTTAAGGTTTTAAAGAGCGAGTGGTCATTGACAAAATCGACGTTTTTTGGGTGTGAATAACCATCCAAAGTGTAAAAGCTAGACAAATGAAATTTGCTGTGTTTTATAAGTCCGCGGATTTCATCTTATCCTGAAAATTTGAGCTCTCTAGATTTATTCAGACCGAAGTTATGAGGGCTTAAAAATGCGGCGAAACGTTTCGAGAAAATATAGGTAGTGCCCGCCGCTCGTTTTTCTCGTCTTGGCAGATAATTTGACTAGAGAGCTATTCAGAGATTTAATATTTATCCAGAGAACGAGGAGAAGATAACTTTTTAAACTTAAATAGAGAAAATATATTTTGCTACAACGTGATTTGAATCAAATCAGTCAGATAACTCTCAATTATTTATAGACCATCAGAGGTTACTTCTGTCAGAAAACTTTTGTGCAAGTGGCCCTTTCCTAGTTCAATTTTGTTCATTGCCGGCGAAGGAAGTGCTGTTTACAAAAATTTAATACAAAAATATTGTAAAAAAAAAGTTCAATTTAAAGTGAAAAAATATAAATAAGTGTAATAAGCTACAAGGACAGGTGGCGCTAATATCAATTTTTAAAACCAGTAATATCAACACACAAAATTACAAATATGGGTGATAGACCAAAACGTCCTCTTTCCGCATACATGCTTTGGCTCAACAGTGCCCGCGAAGGAATCAAGCAGGAAAATCCCGGTATTAAAGTGACAGAAGTCGCAAAGAAGGGAGGTGAACTCTGGAGGGGCATGAAGGATAAGTCTGAATGGGAGGCAAAGGCAGCTAAATGCAAGGATGATTATGAAGAGGCAGTCCGCGAATTCGAAGCCAACGGTGGTTCCAAGTCAAATGGTTCAGCGACTAAGAAGCGCGGCAAGGCCACGAAAAAAGGCAGCGCCGAAGAAGACTAAGAAGGATGCGTCCGATGACGATGATGATGATGAGAGCGAATAGACAATATCTGTTGCCTTTTAATTTCATCCCCCTCCATCATCATTTAAAGCAAACAAAAAATAAAACACTCCAAAAAGTAAAAAAAAAAAAATATTACATAAATAAAAAGTTACAAAAAAACTCATAAAATACTTAAAAAAAAACTCTTTAAAAACAAACACAATTGTTTAATTAATTTTATAATAATATTAATATAATTAATTATTAATTTAAAGAGAAAAAGAGAAAAGCGGTGCGATGTCTGTGTTGTGTTGTGTTTCTTCTCTCTCTCTCCCAACAATTAAAAGACGAATATTGCAAGAACAAAACTCAGCATTTATGTTTTAAACTGTTTGACCGTTCGATGATATAGCTTAAATTAAAAAAAACAACGAACAATAAATTTTTCTTAAAATTTTCGTCAAAAAAAAAAAATATTACCGAAAATCTTTTTTTTTTGATATGAAATAATAATTTGTTGTAAATGTCCATAATTTATACCTTAAATGTTTGATAAGGAATAAAGTTGTTGCTGAGTACTTCTGCAATTGCTCCAACAAAATTAAAATTATTCATTTTTTATTTAGTAGCAATTTGTGTAACAGTATTTCATATTTCATTTAACATTTGGTTACACATGTTAGAAATTTACGATCAACATTTTCCTTTGCAACTATAATGACAAATTTGTATAGTGAATTTTAATATTGATCATGCAAGGGAAAGCTACAAATAAAACCCCTTATTCAATTTTTAAAACTCCCATATGGTTTTAGATAACACTTTAATTCAAGGAGGCAACATAAGGGATCGTTCAAAGCTCTTTAAACTCTTTATTTTCTAATTAGAGGCATTGTAGTGAGTCAAAGCGGTGTGATTTCTTTAGCTGCAGACAAATCTCAATATTTTCAGAGTTTTCATTTTATCAATCCCTTATCAATTTCTAAGCCTTTTTCATCAAGGTTTAGTTTTTTTTGCATTTAAGGAGTAATTAACTTATGTTTTTTTTTATTATTTTTTTTTTATCAAACTAAAACTGCAATAGCCTTCGTGTGATCGTTAATTTCTGTTTCACTTTCAAAAGAACATAATAGTGATTCTTGTCATTGCCTTAGTTACGAACAAAATGACTGTAAAAATTAAAAAAAAAAAAAGAACAAGTGGATTCCAGCTATCATATCGTAATAAGTGGATGAAGAGCAATCAACTCTTAATAGTTTCTATCAAACTACCATCTGGTCGTCCAAGTTGGTGCAACACATTAAACTAAAGTACAGAGACAACACAAAATAAATACAAAAAAAAAAAACGCATTACATCAGCGATCAGTCACAGTACGGCCTATAGCAACTAACAACAAACAATTATCGAAAGTGGATACGTTTAGATTAATTTTCGCACGCTACGACTGAACAAGCCTTGCCATACAGAATACCATACCAATACAGATGCTGAGAGAAGATATATTTTAGGTTAGTACACTATATTGTATTGACTTGCCAACTTTTGTAGAGATACCTAACCTGCTATAGTTATTATGTTCAAATGATTTCTGAAGTCCATATTGCATTTGAAAAATAAAAGGCGGTCACTAGACCTTCAATAGAACATTAATGTTGCTCAGTAAAGGCAAATTGGTAGCTTCGACTTCGAGTCCGGGTCGATGCTTTGGCTTTTAGATGTGAAAGGTATACCTATGTAATTTAGGTAGGCGAATATCTAGACATCTGGATGTGCGTCATAAAACAGTCTACTTACTGACAAATATCTTGCGGGCAATTTAATTGAGAAAAATATTTTTTTTTTTTCAATTTTAAATTGTTATGATCCAGTCTGACAGATTGTGTTGTGATGCAGCTTGTCCATAAAGTTTTATTCAAATCGATCTGATTTTGTTTTTGGTTTGTCTGACAGGGCGCATGTAATGTAAATTGTTTATTCAAAATTATATTTATTATGTTGTAGCCATTATGCAACATTATACAATTATAGCATTGTAGTAGGTACTGGTAGTTTTAGAGTACAAATCTAATAAAAGAGTTTTGTTGGGAATGTAACTAGCGGCTCTGATGCAAAGCCCGTATTTCAGGCAAAGATTTATCAATGTTTTTACGGCCTTACCTATACTTATCGAATTAAACATCGACATAATCTTAAGATTAATAAAGAAAATGACATAATTTATTTTATTCTTACATGCTCAGTCTTAAATTGACACCCAACAATCTTAGTTCAATAACGAAAATCTCAAAATAAGCTTAAATTCTATAGAATTAAGAAAAACAAGCTTTTGTTGAGCTAGGAAATATGTTGGGTTAAAGTATTTTAATCTTAATTTAAGATTGTTTTCTTAAATTAGATTTGTTTCAGTCTTCATTAGGAATTCATTATTAAATCTAAGTCAAGCTGAAACAATCTTAAAATCTGATTCTCGTCAACACCATACTTTTATTTTAAGAATTAAATAATTATGATAAAAGAATATTTGTTATTAAATTAACCTGAAAAAATATAAAATGCGCAAGTAAACAAACAAATTGAGACCGAACCACATTAAACTTACGTCCTAAATCACTCAGTGTCAGTTGTACAATCGTGGTTTAAATTTTTATCCGTGGTTCAGTAATTTTAACTCGCCGATTTCGGCGGGTTAACTGAGGTTCAACGATGGTTCAAGGTTCTAATATGCACTAAAAGCCAATTACAAGCCTGAACCATCGTTGAGCCACAGTTAATCCGCCGAAATTGGTGAGTTATAATTCCTGAACCACGGACCAAATATTTGTACAACTGGCCCTCAGTTTTTTCATTTCATTTTTGTAGATTATATTATAACTTATTTATTTTATTTATTATAAGAATTAAATTATCTTTAAAAGTATATTTATTATAAGTTTTATATGTTCTATATTATAATCTACGTATTATATACATAAGTATTATATAGGTATTTAAATATAAGTTTGCATTAAAAGTATACAATAACTGTTTCAAATAAAAATTATTACATTATTTCTTCCGAACAGATGCAAATAATACCGATACTGATACTTTTACTTGCAGTTTTTAATTTGAAGATGAAAAAAGAAATGATCGTTACTTTGAAGTCAAATAATTTAAATCACCATAAAATTTTGCATTATATTGCAGGAAAAATGTGGAAAGAAATTTTCGATAAATTAAGAATATAAAATATTAATTTAAGTTTACGGTGGTGTAAAATCAAGCTTTGGTGTTCTTGAAATGGGATGATTTTTGGCTTAACTTTAGGTCAAACATTCCGAATTTAAGAATACATAATCTAAATATAAGTTTGGAATGGTCTTAAACTATGGTTTTTTTTTACTTAAAATGAATAGATTTTTGGATTAAATTAAGCTCACACATTCTGAATTTTTGACAAAGCTATATGTTAAAGTAAGAATTTTAGTCTTATTTTTAATGAGCTCAAAATAAGATTTTTGTTCTTGGCCTTAGAATTTCTGAGTTAAACAGACTTTTGTAAACGAATAGGCTTGATTTGACACTGATTTTCTTGATTTTAGGTCGTTTTTTTTCTGAGTGACATATCTAATATTTTTGTGGACGAAATAAAAATATATCTAATTTTATGCATTGAACCAACAATTGAGGAGTCGTGAAGCTAAAGGAACAATTGAAACTGAAAATCAAAAAATGAAATTGTCAACTTTGAGTTAGTAAAAAGAAAATTGCAAGTTGAAAATAAAAATCTTCATGGTTAGTGTTTAACTTCAAATGAAGAAAATCACCCTTAGTCACATATACATACATGTGTTATGTAGGTATTCGAACTTTTAAAAAATAATTTATAGGAGTACCTATAATTTATTTATTGATATTTCAAATCAATTATTTTTGGAGTGGATTTTTCACTGCCACCTTAAAGGGGGGCAAATAGAAACCCTTCCCTATTTTTCATGTCTGGTCACACCTTATTCCAAACAGATTTTTTTTCATCGTTGGCAAAAAAGCGGATGAAAAAGTTCTCAGATATACAACAAATATCCGAAAGTTCAGTTAATCTCCATAAAAATTCAACTAATTTCATTAATTATGGTCAGCCATAGAATTTTTCTGTGAATTTTGTAATTTTTTTTTTCCGGTAGCAATATTGTTGTATTAATAAATTTAAACTTTAGTTTATGTATTTTTTACTTCATTAAAATTATTAATATGTGGTGTTGTCTCTATGTTGTGTAAAACTTTGAGTAGTTTTTAAATAAATAATTAAATTTTTAGAAAATTTTTAAATTTTGTAAAATTTTATTTATTAATTTTTTAAATTTAATACGCGTTTCGGATATTTTCAGCCATCATCGGGCTTAATTTGTCATTAAAATTAGCTTGTTTGTAAAATTAATTTAATTGTATTTCATTTCTCAAGTCTTCATTGTTACTTATGTTTTTATTTTTTTTTTCTGTGCTTAAGCTTTTCTCACTCTCGCCTTACTACAAGGTTAACTAGTTCCCTGATCATGTCTTTATATGAAAAAAAATGTCAGACTGTTTTTTTTTTTAACAAAATAAAATAATACAAAATATGTATTATATCTTCAATTCCAAGGAACAAAGTCTTAAACCTCAAAATAAAATTCATGCAAGTCACACCAAGCCATGCATATTTTTCGTATGAAAAGCTTAAACCAAAGCTTACTCCTTATTATAGTGGCTGCATATTTTTGAAAATTTAAAGAAAATTCTCTAAGAAATGTGTTTTCTTTTATAATGGCACAGTTGCTTTGAGGAAAGGACATTTATATAAACAAAATTTTCTATTTTGAATACGTATTACATATTTATATATTTATATATATTTTCAGTAAATTTCAATTCATTGCACAATACTAAGCTTTTATGTAAGTAATTTTCTGTCATACGAGCTAATATGCATAGTTTTTATTATCTTGATAATATTTTGGCTTGCTTAAGAAGAATTTATTTCATTTCATTTATTACGTATTTATATAAACTAACTAACACAGTAAGATAAATCTTATAAAATAGTGCAAGTTTGTGATTATTTTAATATTATAAATAGAATTTTAAATAATATTGTACATATTTAGTACCTAGTTATAGAAAATTAGCAAGAACAGAATAGTAGAGGCTTACCTAGTAGGCAGAATATAGTTAAAGAAGTTTAAGATTTAGAAGAAGGTGATAGGAAAAAAGATGAGTTTAGACTGAAAGATGAATTAGTTGCTTTGGTTGTTTAGAAATAATATTAGATCTTTGTGAAACTGTTTAATGCTACTTATTTTTCTCAAAGAAGATGGGAGTGAGTTTCAGAGACGGATCGCGGCGATGAAGAACTGCCTTTCAGATGTCAGGCTATTAAATCTAGGGAGTATTAAATAGATTGCACGGTTTGATTCCGCGAAGCGAAGAATTTCGAAAAGATAATTTGGATTATATTAAATAGCATTTTAAGGGTTCGAAATTGTAGACAATTTTCAAATGACATATCGAGAAGCCTCATACTCAAGTGCGAAACATGATCATATTTTCTAAGTCCGTAGATGTACCGAATGGTGCTGTTGAAAGCGACCTTTAATTTTTGTTTACAAAACGAATCACAGTTTAGAAAAATTTCACAGCCCTGAGTAAGTGCCAAAATGGATCCTTGGGGAACACCCCGGAAAACAGGGAGGAACCCTGAGTAATTATTGTCTAGACATACAGCCTGCATTCTGCCACTTAAATAGGATGCAATTAGTTTGATTGCATGACACTCCATGAACTTTGCTATCAAGTTTGTATTTTTGCTTTGAAACATTCAATATATTAGTACCTCAATAGTACTATAGAAATTTTGTAGCCTACATTGTGAGTATATGATATCCTACACAAAATTCTTTTCAATTTGCATTATATAAATTGCAATTAAGAGTTCGAACCTCAGCTCTTTTGTTTCACTGTTTGGCTATTAAACACTTAAATTTGCATCTATTGAATTAAATGACATTTCTTGTAAACATTAAGCTTTCCTATCGTATTTTAATTAAGATTTCACAAAAAGTTTAAACTGGAACTACATATTATTACGTTCAAATTGAAGCCAAAAATAAAACAATTCTGTCTAACACCAGAGTGCTGCTGTAATTGAAACCGTTTCAAAATAAAACTAAATTTCAAAGGTGATTATGTAATTCAATATATACATATGTAGGTATTCACATAGTTTGCAGTAAATTAAGCACTTGTAAAATTTGTATTTGAATCAACATCAACAACTAAAAGTCTTTTTTTTTCAGCCATTTATTTCTCATACAAATATATAAAAGTTGTTTTTTTTTTTTCTGATGAAAGAAGTAAATTTATATTTTGGTATGTGATAAACTACAAGTAATTGATTACAAAAAAAAGTAGATCTATTTCGTCTACTTTTCTAATTTGGTTAAACAAGTAAATCTTGCAAATTGATGTTCACAACTTCAAAGAGTTTCACCAAAAAAGGGAGTTGCTTAGGATTTGAATGAATTAGTAGACGATTGTTGCCTATAAATTAGGTCAATCAAATGCATTTCCCTAGTTGGTGAATCTTAATGATGCAACAATGTATTTCGTATGGTTAAATTCATGATGTTAGCTGAGTTTGAATTTTTAATTAACTGAGATTGAGAGCGTCAATTAAATAATCACAATAGTTCTTGGCTATGAATAGTTTTTTTCTAGAATATTAAACGAGAACATAAATTAAAATATAAAAACATACATCTAAAATAAGAAGAATGTGATGAAATAAAAAAATTATGCGTGCCTTATGAATGCACCCTTATTAATTACACTCTCGTCAACTATTCCTCTGTGTTCACGTGCTTGTGTCACAAGTCAGCAAGACTGAATAAGATCAACAGTTCTGTTGAATCCAAGAGGCTAAAATTCTTGACAATTTATTATGGAAAGAAATAATCTTGAAGTATGTTTGACTACGCATGAAAAAATATTTTAATTGAAATTGGATAAACTGGGTTTTGGTTACAAAGTCAGACCCTTAAAGCAATTTCTAGCGTAGTTTTTTACTGCGCAAAATTGAATGATAGATTTAACTTTGATAAAAAATACATTTTGTAGAAAACTTGTAGAAATATTGGCAATATTTAACGTTGAAAATTTATTTATAAACTTAAGAAATCGTTCGAGTAAATTCATAAAAGAACAATCTTTTATTTTTTCAAATTTTCAGATCTAATAAATTATATTGAATGTTCCTTGCCCATATTATGATGAAAACCCCACCTTTTTGTTTTTTCTCACATCAAATATATCCCAATCTTTGCGCCCACAATTTTCCATCAGACATTAAGGTATGTCCCATATTATAATACTACATCCTGCCTGCCTTACCCCCTTCTATGCATCACATAATCATATTTGCATTAATTTTATATCAACGGAACGATAAAGTTCCTTCAACTTCCACACATTATGTAAGATCTCTGGCGCTGTACAATTACTTCTGCAACTTTAACCTTATATACCAATAAAACATCAGCAGAGGTATGATTTTATTCGGCCTTCAAAAGGTTGATTTTCATTTCGATATCGTTTCGACGCCTCTGCACGAATTCATGCGAATCTAAAGTCAGTAAACCATGGAAACATGCAAACGACATCGATGTACCTATCTTTTTTTCTTGCATTTTATTAATCCACAAGAAATATAAAGATGGATCCTATTGCCAACTGAGTTGAATTTAAAACTCTAAATACATAATACAAACTTGAGGACGAATTTATTGAAAAAGTCATACATTTTGGCTATGAAAATTATTTTCTGGTAAACTAATACAAATTATTATTTTTTTTTTTAAATAAATGATTTTATCAATTTTATTCTTGTTAAGAATATTTTCTCTGTAAATCAAAAAAAAAAATATTTGAATTAAGAATCTTTTAATTTTTAATTTTATAATTACTTTAAGCAATTTAAAATAAAATTATCAAAAACTATCTAATGCCCACTTAAGATTACAAGATTTTTAATTTTGAAAAAGTTCAGGAATAAAAGAAATAAATTCATGAATTCCATCAAATAATAGAAGATTTTCCTTTCCTTTAAATACATAGATTTAGATATTATTTCGCTCAAGTACTAATTTTAAGGACCTTATATTACATTCCTATATACTTTCAGCATGCCTGAGCATAGTTGGCAACACTTAATATAAATTTTTTCTTTTTGCTGGATCTTGTAGGCAGTAGTTGCAGCTACTGCTTAACCATCTATATATTTACCATGTATGTGACGTTTTATTCATGAATTTGTTAATAATAATTCTTTTGCTGTATATTTTTTTATTTTTTCTTCTACTTCATAGTTTGTTTGTTTATACAAATACATTAATACACATGCACACAATCTAGAGTCTTGTCGATTAGTTGGTATTTAAGAAATACATACATTTTGTCATTATTTAAGGAGGTGTTTAATTTTTTCCGTGACTAATTAACCTGCTTGTTTTGTTTCTGATTTTTTTTTTTAATTTTTACAAAAGTCTTATCTAGGTAATCAAAGTTATAACATTTAAACAACATTAAATACCTTGACCTACAGTCTTTTAATGCAAAGCTTGAATAAGTTCTAGGATTTTTAAATTTATACAAAAAGTAATAAAGACGTTTCTTTGAGTTTTATTGCTTTTCGGAAATGTGTATGAGTCAATTTGTAATAAAAAAAAAAAAAAACTCTATCCATTCTAATCGTTCTAATAAGCAAAAAAATAAAATGTTTTAAACAAATGATCAAGCGATTCTTACAAACTTGAGGTTTGACTTTAACGCGAATAAGAGTTTCTTATTTTGGAAGTATTTTTTAATAGACAATGAACTCTGTTTAAGCTAAAAGTTGGAGATTTATGCTTTTTTACCAAGTTTTGTGTGTTTAGGGGTATGTTTTATTTAAGTGGCCACATAAATCGTAAGACCCTTTTCTCCAAGGTGGGTACAAATTTGAATAATTAACTTAGCGCTCAAGTTTTGTATTAATACTGGCAGAAAGATATTTTACAATCGCTACTAAGTATACAATATTTAGCAGCTGAATACCGTTTTGCGTAAATTTACATAAATGTATCTAAATTCACATTGACAGCGGACCCAAAAAAGTAAAAGTTGTTGAAGATTGACTTTAATCTACTATTTATTCAATATCAACGTTTTCTTAACAACAAATACTTTGAAAAGAATTCACTCTACCTACATGATTTTATTAACTTACATACTTTATGTAAAATATGTTTTCTATTTAATAATTTATTAATTTTCATTCGATTCTAATCATTCAATAAAGAAACAAGTCTTTATAATCTCAAACTTATTTCTTCTGGATGACAATATTTCACCAAAGTGATGACAAGAAAACTGCTTTACAGGTTTCTGCCTAGCAAAAATTCGCATCGCATAATAAGGGTTTTGATTGTTTTGAAAAAATCGACTTATAAAATATATAAATAATTAGTTGAATGAGGCTGGGCGCTAGGGATCGAACATAGACTTTCGACATGATAGACCATCGCACTAACCATCATGCCATGGCTACTACAAATTATTGCCTTTATTTTCAAGTTCTTCGCGTATATTTTCTGAATGGGTTTGTTATACTTATATGAGACGCAAATAAAGCTTATCATATAAGCCAAAACCTACCCTAAATATTCCCCAGCGCCACAACCAAGGTCACATAAATAAATTCAATTTTTTGTTTACCAAATCGCTGTTTCTCCGGACTAAGAGGACATTTATTGAGTAATAAAGCCCTCTCTCAAAGAACCAAGGAGACCGTATATAAGACCCTTATCATATCATTCCGGCTATGTGGGGCAGAAGCATGGACCCTGACAAAAACGGATAAGAATCTAATTGGGTGCTTTGAAAGGAAGATTCTTCGGGTGATTTTCGGTCCAGTCTGTATCGGTGGAGTATGGAGGAGAAGATTCAACTACGAGCTTTACGGGCTTTACAGCGACGTTGACCTGGTCAAAAAGCTGAAAATACAGCGGGTGAGATGGCTGGGACACGTGGAGCGTATGGACCACCAACGCACCAGCCCGACGAGTCTTCGAATCTACTCCTGACGGTCTACGCAGTAGAGAAAGACCCCACCTTAGGTGGCGCACACAAGTGGAGAACGACCTTAGCAATCTTGGAGTGCGTAACTGGAGGCAGCTAGCTAGGGACCGAGCTGGCTAGAGGGGCTTGTTGGTCAGTGGCGTAGCGTGGGTTTTTGCCGCCCGGTGTAGAGTCAATTTTGCCAAAATCAAAGTGAAACAGCTACCGTATTTTTAATTTAACAAAAAAAAAAATTAACACACATCACATAAAATCTATTCATTTCAGAACAGAATCTTAGATTTAGTAATTCATCGTCAGAGTTTGGTTGCAAAATTTATTAACACAGTGGTCATTCCCTTTCATGTAGTTTTGCTAAAGAAATTTAAAATTTTTCAGTGCGGAAAAAAATTAGTACCTATCTAAATCTTGAAAAACGGAGTAACGAAGTAGATCTATTATCTTTCGTAAAATTGAAGTAAATTTACTCCGATTGGAGTAAGATTCGAACGCTGCTCATGAGAAAGAAGGCAAATGAAAAAGCTTTGCAAAGGACACACACAGAATGAAACAACCATTTACTGTTCCAAATCAGAGTATTGTCGATCATTGTTCTTCACACTTCCTTGGTGGCTCGGAAATAGTCGAATGAAATGTTTGAAAATCTTGGTTGATGTGAATGAGGGAGCTTTTGTGTTTACATTATGTAGCTTTATTGTTATTGAATGTGAAAGCAGTGTTACCGCTCGAAAACTTTTAAATAATAAATCTGGACTTATAAAATTTATCCACAGAAAAATGTAACGGAATGAAAAGAAAATATAAAAACATAACATACAAAAACCATTTACATTAACGTATTTAGAAAAATTGCAGTAAAGTGCCGTCCGGATATTTTGAAACATTGCCGCCCCCAAGCAAAGTGCCGGCCGGGGGTCTGTGCCCCCTTTGCCCCCCCCCCCCCCCCTTGCTCCGCCATTGTTGTTGGTTGAGGCCTTGGTCCATCCTGGGGCTGTGAGCGCCATTTAAAGCAAAGTAAAGTAAGTAAGGAATTTCTATTTCGCTTTTCAGGCATTAATCGCCTCTCCATTCTGGCTCCCTTGGTGAGCTCTTAAATGCAAGGAAATCCCTTTCCCCATTCTTTCCTTTTTGAAGTTCATTCAATACAGTCCGCTATATTAAAAACGAAAATAATTCTGTTATTTGTGTTTTCCTTCTTCTTAATCTCCTTTTTTAAGTGCCCACCCAGAACACTCAAGAAAGAGTATTACATAACAGGTTGATCGATTTTGTTCAAAATTTTGCAAATAATTTTTTAACAAAAAAAAAAAAAAAAAAAAAAAAAAACAATTTATCATAATTTATCATAATTTTGGAAATAATTTTTTAACAAAAAAAAAAAAAAACAATTTATCATAATAAATTATTTTTTTTAGCTTACATGATTTTTATATCTTTTTCTTAGCTCATTAAAATCAACTATTATGAAGCTTGTGGATTATGTGCAGTTACGTATGATATACCAAAATAATTGTTATTTATTTTACTTACAAACTAAAGAAAAACTAACTTTAAAGATGCACGCACTAAAGAGTTATTAGGTGAGTTCTCAGGCAACAGTTATATTTAGTTACCTTCACTCAATCGTATTTATAAATTTAAAAATTACAAAACATATATGTAACGAAAGCATCTATCACCTGTAAAATTTTGAGCTTTTGTGAAACATCGTCTTGAAAAACATAAATAAATTAATTGCTACTAAAAATTATCCAAACAAATTTAAAGCACTAATGACACGAAGACAAAATTTTATCAAAAAATTCCTGAAACATGGGTAACTTTTTTTAAAATTATATTTCGAGCAGTTTAAAATTTATTTCAATAAACTAGAACCATTATTAATGGTGAATTATTTACCAACAATCTGATTTCCGGTTTTTGATTTGCAAACGTTTATATCTTGATTTGTAGGTTTTCTAAAATTTTATGGTAAATTTATAACTTTTTACATTTTTAACAACTATAATTATTAAAGAAAAAACAACTCACTATCTCTCCCTATGTAGAATAAATTGTTGGACCATTAATTAAGTAAACTCTTTTTTACTGAACTTATAATAGGAATTTAAAACAATCCCTTCTTGTTTAGCATCTCTAAAAAATTTACAATTTATTAAAAAATTTATTATATTTTTATAACTTATGATGTAGATGAATAAATTTCAACAAGCTTATACCTATTTAGTATAATCTTGTTAAAATTCATCGCTTGTTTTCTTTTGTTCATTTTAATAATTTTGGTAATTTTTTTGGTATCATCCAACTGAAAATTGTTCGACAATTTACATCAAAAGAAACCATAACAATAAATTTTGGATCTACACATGGAATGCCCTAACTTTAAACCAGCCTGTAAAGCAGAACAATTGGTGGTGAGTCGGATAAGCCATAAAAGTTTATGTAATAGCCATCCAGAGGATGCAATTCTGGGATATCTATTTCTGTTAATGCTTTATGTAGGTTAGCGACTTTTTGGTTGTGGTTTTGTGGTAAGGAGGAGACTTTGGAAGAAGTCTTTGACTTCCGAAATGCCAGCGAGCGCCTGGTTATTTTTGTAAATACAGTATTGTTTCGCTAATCCGGACCTTTATTCTTTTCCATTATGTTCCTTACAATCCGAAACTACGCTGTAATACAAATTCCAAGTTAAAAAAACACTGGTATTCACAGTTGACTTTGTACAGTAATTTTGTTTATATAACTTCTTCATGTTACAAACTTCCAGAACTGATTTCGCTTTCAAAACAGTACATACACACAACAAAATATTTGAAAACATAATGATTTTTTTTTTTTTAATTTTTTAAAGTTTTTAAAGTTTTTTAGTTTTTACAAAAGTAAATTGGTATAAACCTATTTATAATGCAAATTTTGGTTGTAAAAAGCAGTAAATACGGATTTTTTTTTGTTAAATAACTAACATCTTTCTCGTCTTTATTAATCTGAATAATTTCATAATCCGAATACCTACTTTCAATAATTAATTCGGATTAGCGGGACAGTAGGTACTTTATGTATTAAAATTGCGTCCCAATTTGTTTCTTAATAATTTATACAAAGTTTTTTAAATAAAAAATCATTTTTACTCAACTAATTAATTATGTAAAAGTAGTGCTATTTGGCGCTTCTTAATTTTTCAAACAATATTGCATTTATTTTTTTTTTAATTAAAAAATCAAAAAATCCATTTTTTAATAATTTTGCCCTTTTTTCAATTTCTTTCGTTAAAATGTAGAAACATTATAGTTAGTTAAAGAAAAAGTTTGTGAGATACATTCGTATTTATTTTTATTTATTTACATAATAGGTACTAACTATATACTATATCTTAAAATACGATTAATAATTTTTGTTAGGTGAATTAAAAATAAAAACTCTTAGAATAACTAATTTCTTACTTTTAAAACCAGATGAATTGGTTTTAAAACCAAATCGTACATTTTCTTTATTAACATATAATAAATATACTCGATAGCCATCAATTTTTAATTAAAATCGGAAGCCTGAAAGCAGTTTTGTAAATTTGTTACAACAAATTTTGTTCACTGATTCCAATAACTTTCAAATTTTATGTTTATTATTTAAAATTGATTAATTAATTTGATTTATTGTTATTTAATATATTCATGAATTTATAAGATTGACCATAAACAAAATGAAAGTATCATTTTTTATGGGTATCTAATATTTTTTTTTTTTTATTTAAATGACATGCCCTTAGGCTTCCCCGTTATTAATATTATTTTTTTTTTTAATTTTTTTTTTTTGAGAAAAAAACATGCCACATACCTGCCATACGTAGCAATTTAGGTAGCTGATTGATAAGTTGCACACACGAGTTATCATAATGCAAACTACTATGAAGCTTATCATTTAAGTAATTTCAGATCACCTTGATCAGAATGTTCATTCATTTGTGTCAATTTAGTTAATTATTATTGACAGATGTTTAATAAATGCCAATCTAAATACGTTTCGTTCACTTTTCAACACGTGGTCCATAAATTTAAAAAAAAAAAAAAAACAAGAAACTATTTTTCGATGCCCGTATAGGCAAATGAATCATTAGGTTTTTGGTATACACCACCTCCGGATTTGCATAAATCAGAGCTGCCTTTCGTGGCTTATCTCGTGAGCATAATCTCAATCGGTATCGCGTCTATCGTAAATGTAGGTAAATATTTGACTCCAACTGAGCTCAGGTGACGCCACAAGCATATTTATTTTTAATTTTTGGCTAACTTTTAAGAATGCATTCCATCAAAATCATGCAAACTTATATAACATAGGCCTTACGCAGGGAGGTGAACATAATTTTCCTCAGTGAGCTTGTAAAAGATGTCAAAAATTCAAACGACATGAAGTTGCCTTTTTGTAGTTGTGGACGGCATTCTTTTGCTAAGGTTGATGTGATGTGCGAGATATAGGTTCTCATTAAATAGACAATATTATTTATTTTTTAATTCTGGCTTCCAAAGATAGCAATTCACTTGTAGTTGAGATATTTTTGTATAATGATGAATTAAATATCTTAACACTTTGCCGTAAAGGAATTAAATTGTTTTTTTTTTGGTGTTACGAAAGAGCTTTTGACAAGAGATTTCAATCAAAGTCACAACATGGCATGAACACAAGTGGGGCCAGCGTTGCCGCCCGAAAAAAAAAAATTAACGTGCCATATTTTATGTAAAAACATGCCAATTTTCGTGCCATATGAAAAAAAACACAAATTCCTCTATTTTGTTGAAAAAACTGTCATCAATTTTATAACGGGGTATAATACAACAAAAAAAAATCAAAGGAATTCATTTGCTTTATTCGTGCATTGTCAAAAAATATGTGTTTCTGTCCACTTTTTACGGAATTTGGACCAATTTTCATTAAATTTTGATGAAATTTGCTTAATTTTAAGTAAAATAATGGAAATAAAAAAACGTGCCATATTGAACTATTTCGTGCCACCACCGTGTCAAAACGGCAACGCTGAGTGGGGCTTCAGGTGAACCGATCTGATTATCTCCAAATCTCGTGATAATTATGGTTGTCAATTGTGATATCATGGATCATTATAAGACTTGGATTTACAGAGTTGGTATAATCACTTGGGAAATAATTATTTTTCTGTTTTTTTTTTTTCACGGGTAAATCAGTTTTGCAGCAGATCGTGATCTACGCTACCTACTTACTGCATGCAGTATCTATATGAACTATATAATTAAACAAAACTAAGAGTACCATCATTGGGTCGCATGAACTTGTTCTAACGGTTGGATCAAGTCTATTCTACACACCAAACGCAGTATGTAGGGGCGTTTTGATATTTGTTTTCAAGTTTTACAGGGTGTAGCTAAACCAGAGATACATAAGTGACTTCTCAGAAATTTATTTATTGTTAGCTCAGGAAGCAATTTTAAAGTAAAAAACTTATGAGGATCGACCTAACAAACTCGGAGGATAAAACATTAAAAACATCTTATCATCAAATTTTGTGGGTTGAATTGATCTTAGATTTAATTTATCACTCAAAAATTGGACCTACGATGAACTTTTTTATACGAAAAGTTCTTCGTTCAACTTTTCTTCCCCTTCTTGTTGTTCATTAAACCTAATCATTTGATAATAAAATGATTTTTTAATTTTTCGCGAATGAATAAGTGGCCTTTATTAAACCTACTATACCTATTGAAAATAAGAAAAAGTACCTATATGGTTCTGGTGTGTTTTCTGTTAGATAACAGTGAAGGACACACCTTCTTTTTACTTACCGCCATAAAACTAAGTCACGCTGTAAGATCTGCCCGGAAAATGTTGCAGATTGGAGGTACAAAATAGATATTTTTTCCACGACCTAGACGGATATAAATCGGGGTTGTTAACTTATAGCTGATGGCAGTGTTATATGTTGGCTTGTAGCTTCAAATTAAGTAAGTAAGGTATAAACAGTCGGGAATTGATTAAATTAGAGTGGGTGGAAATATAATGTGGGTTAGTTGTATTATAAGGTGTTTATCTGAGGGATTGGTTTTGTATGTTTGAAAGTATTAATACTATAAATAAATTATCTTACGAAGCTTTTTAATAAAAAAAGAAAAAAAATTGTGGTAAATTTCATACAGTAGAGTTCCCTTTCAGATAATGTTATTCTTAACGCTTTTAAAATGTATGCTCACATAGAAAACTTCAATAAATAAATATCATAAGTTAATACGAAAAGGGGGGTGTTTTTATAATATACTAGTGTAAAACCTATATGATTTGGACCCTATTTCATAAAACAATTACTCTTGTAGGTACTTGTTTAAAAAAAAAAAAAGTCTGGCGGGTTCTGTTCTACGTATTAAGTGGGGGTTGAAGTTTAAAAAAAAGTGTATTTTACTTTTTTTCAGAATTATTATATATAAGCGTTTTTTTTTGGACATTTCAGCGAAAATTTTATTAAACCATCAGAATGGACGGTACCTGCCATATAAGGTTGTTTAGCGTTTTAAAAAAAAACCTCACTTTCCTCAAAAATAGTTTCACTAAAATTTCTAAAAACTTAATTTATAGGTATACAGTAGGATCTCGCTAATTCGAACCACCTTTAGGTTTACGAATTACAAACAAATATGCTTGAAATGAATCTTAAAAATTTTATTTATTTATTTATATATAAATCAAAAGATATATGAAGCGAGTTGACACAAAAATTCTCATTGCAGACGCAAGCTTACTTCATATAAAAATCATTTACAACGAACTGCATGTCAGATGCCACCATCATAAAATCTTGTTCTCTAATATTTCTAGGAAAGCATTTTTCACTCTGTAAATGTAAAAATACGCAGCAAAGAAAAAAAGTTGCAAAATTGAATTACAGAGTAAAAATTTTGGTAAGTATTCGAAAAACAAGATTCCAAATGTTAGAAAGCTGGTGTTTGAGTTAGTGGTGCGTTCGATTAACCGAGTAAATTACCTTTTTTTTTTGAAAAATGGTTAGCATGAAAACATGCATACCATACCGTTGTTTCAAAAAAATCTTATTTTTATCAAAAACGACATAAAACCATTTTTTTTTTTTATAGACTATCTCATACTACTACTTAATCGATATAAGTTTTAATAATGATACATTTTTCGTAGTCGATATTTCGGCAGAGAAAGCAGTGTAATTGGTTCTAAATATAATGAAATAATTTTTGTTCATAGCAAATATTTATTGTTTAAAAAAAGTCTGAAAAAAGATGAATTAATATTCAAGGTTTTTTAAAGTTGTCTAAAGAAATTTGACATTGTGGTTTGCTTAATTTTTTAAAAATAGTTTTGTTATGATTTTATGTTTTTAAATGTTGAGCTGCTCGATATAAATTGTTGAAAATTCTTGTTTCACAAAATATAGTCCAGTAGTTGATTCACATCTCGCAGAGTTTTACCGATTCTGATAATCTTTTGGGTTTCAAGAATTTCTTCTATATCGCTACCAGCGTCTGTTGAAATATTTTCATGGCATTGTCTAGGTTTTTATTCGCTGTCTCGAATTTCATTTTTAATAAATTTGGACTAAAAGATGTGCCAAAGCAAATTCATTTCATCAGCGTCCTTTTCACGAAGCTTTTGACAAACAAATTCGAATTACAGAACGCCAATTTTGGCAAGTGATCGAATTACAAGATACATATTTATAATATAAAAAATTAGCTGTTCAAATTGGTGGAGCGTTCGAATTACCGAGTGTTCGAACTACAGAGGTCCTAACTTTATTCAAAACGTGTGAATGGTTTTTTTTTTTAATTGGTTTTTTAAATCTACATTAAAATAGGTAAATATTTAAAATAGCTGTACCAATTTTGATTTAAACCCAACTTCATTTTATAACTTTTAAAGGAAATCAAATTATGTGCCTACTCGTATACATCGTGTTTGTGTCAAAACATTTTCAGAAATTTTCTAATCACTTTTGGTCTTATTAATTAGATTTTTGGCTGTTTAAACTATGTCTAAGTATTTTGAAACAGTCGGAAATATGCTTTTTTAATAAAAAAAAAAAATATTGCATTTCTCTAGGTTTAGACAATAGATTACGTTGTCTAAAGCAAGATAAAAAGATAGATTACTTTAGCAAAAATTAGAAAGGGTTTTTAAAAACTTGGACGGCTGTCTAAAGTTAGACAAATGTTTTTTAATAAGACCATTTATTTCTAATTAAATTGAAATTAAACATTTTTTCAGTTCCAACTATTTAAGTTCAATGCATGTATGTATATGTGCAGCATGGTGCCATTGTTAATTTTTGTGTACTCTCATAATACTAACTTCAACTAAACTATATTTTAAGTAAAGGTGGCGTACAGTAAGGGCTTCCATAATTAAAAAAAAAAAACACAAAGAAATTAAATAAATAAATTTGGTAGCACAACAGCTCATGAAAGAACTAGGTCCTAGTGACTTACAACTCTCAACCATTCCTGTGTGCGTGTTGGGAAGAAGGATGAGTTTTCCTAAACTCATCATGTAATAAATATATTTCTGCACCTACATTTTATGCGAAACATACGAAATAATGAAGACTTAAAGTCCAATGTATTCAACAAACATCTTCAAACTCTCATATAATATATTCGGTACGGTATACGCATTTAAAACTGGATTTCATAATGACTTGCACTTATCAAAAGATTATTTATGAAAAAAAAAAAATATACACAGATGTCCAGTAGATACTATCAAGCTATAACCTTATAACTCTGCTGACAAATATAATAACATAGTTTATTATTTTGGTGTTAACACCATGTCAAAGAACACCCCATAATTACTATGATCTGCCTCTGCATCTATGGCATAATAAAATAATAACAACGATTATTTTCAATCTTAAGAAAATAAGAGGTATCTCTTTTCGGGAGAGTGCAACACCAAGGCAATTTATAAAACTACAGTACAATACACGCATAGCTTAGCTGCAGTAGGCTATGTAAAATGCTTGACAGGTGTTTGGCTGTTTGAATCAGTTCAATCATTAAAGTGCGATTTAATTGAACCCTCATTATTTTCTACTGGTTGCGTTGCGATCTAATTTCCTTGGCAGTTCCGATAATTTTTTACTCCGTAAAGCCAATTAACATGAGTACTTAAATGATATTAAATAAAACAAAAAACAATTGTCCTTGGAATTTTTTCTAAGCAGATCGAGATTAATTCTAAATTGATTTTTTTATATTTTTTCAAACAAACATCATTTTATTTATATGTAAACAGAAATTTAAATCAGCTTGTAATAGCTTTCTTGGTGCAATAATTTACACTTCACTTGATAGTGCCTCCTAATAGCATGTCTTCATTATTTTATATTTCATAGCAAGAACCTCTTAATGATTGTCTGCATCCGTTGTACAAAGACCTTTTGATATGGCGCGGGTTGATTTCAAGACTCAAAGACCATAATAATGTCATTGGATTTTTTCTCAGTTGACCAATTTCCTGCAATCAATTTGAACACCCTTCTATTTTATTAAAAGAAGTGAAGAGACTTTTTGAATGTGTATTGTGTAATGTTTACTGAATAAATGCACCTGCTGCCTATAGTACACAATCCAGGTACATATAATAGGTGGTCGATCTGAGAGGTAGCTTTGTAGCATAATGTTAACATAATCTAGCTCTTATTGTGGTATTTTAATTTATTATGAAAACTGACACATTATCGGTGCTATTAAAATGTCAACTGCAATCGAACATAAATCAAACACTTTTTATTGATTGAGTTACAATTCTTATTATATGAGATTTTGTTCATTTTGTTAAATTATTACAACCCGATAAAAGAATCTTGAATAAAGCTTTTTTTTTGATATTATAGATGGAGTGGATTAGCATACAGCATAGTTAAATTTTAAAGATGGAATTATATTCGATTACAGAGGCACTAGAAACTACGAAATTTTAATGTTATCTACAATACGTCAGTGTCAAGGTCAGGACCCCTAGAAAAATTATCGACCGTCCGAGGAAAACCAACTTTGTATGCATTTTTTTTTTTTTTTAATTGCTAGTATAATGATAATATTTTAATTTTCAAGTTTAAATAGATTTGTGCTTTTTGACGCCGACGGACGTAGCCAAGGGTAAGGGCGTTAAGTGTGCCCAACAGGCCCCAACAATTTGGATGAAAATTTTTATAGATAATACTAAACTTTTCAAGTTAATTTACAAAGTTGTCATCTAAAACCATAGGTGTGAAATGTATTCAATTTGGCGGTAATAATGGCTTCGCAAGCATTGGGTGGGGTAAAGACATTAATATTGTAACATTTTAACATCCTTTTAACCAATCACTCGTTTATTTAAAGTAGTTAGTTTTAGTTTTACAGTAAGAAACGTAAAAAAAAAAAAACAATAAAGAAATTGTACTAAAAAAAATTACGTATACGCCACAGTGTACTAATGTGTCACAGAGGACGTTGGCTACGTTTTCCCGCAAATCATATTCCCGCGTAGCGTTTTCCCGTATCACGTTTTTCCGTGACACGTTTTCCCGCAGAACGATATCCCGAATCACGTTTGCCCGTGTAACATTTGCCCGCCGCTACTTTTCTTGATTTAAAGTGACAGCGCAGAGTCAATTTACTTTCCAATAGTATTTTGGACTATGGTGGTGGCTGAGGTGAAATGGTTGGTAGATGGTTGAGTTTGTTGTAGATGATTGTGGGTGATAGATGGTTGGGTACGTTACCTTTGGTGGTTGGTGGTTTGGAAGGTGGATTGGTTTAATTGATGGACGTTTTTTAGAAAATTGCATTATATTTAAGTCATACACGTGTGTACTTATCTTTTTAACGAACTGATTTAATTTACTATAGCTCTGCAATTTATAGTGCTAAAAAATAATTTAAATAATATTGCATTCACCAATCTTAAAAATAATATGTTTAATACAAAAAACGGCTACTGCCACTTGCGAGGAATTGACAAATCCTCCAAGAGTATCTCCTGTCACAGAAAAGTGCCGCTCGTTAGCCATTCGGATTCGGCAATAAACTGTAGGTCCCCTCCATTCCTGCAGACACACATACAGGAATGGTTGAGAGTTGTAAGTCACTAGCCCCTAATTCTTCATGAGCTGCTGTGCCATCAAATTTATTTATTTATATAAAAAAAAGTACGAAGAAGAGAATTAACAAAAATAAAAGAAAATATTTTTTGTTGTTGTTTTAGTGGACTGTAACTGTATTGAATTAAATTCAAATGGAAAATTTTTTGCGACCTTTAGTCCAATGCGTTTCGCCCAGGCACGACAGTTGGGGTCATCAGTTAGATACTGTCGTACCTTTCTAAGACGTAATTTTTTGGTCGATGAATACCGACTCTTAATAAAATCTACAGCGCACACACACTTTAAGTCATATTCTTCTAGGGGAACATGGTTACATTCTTGCACCTAGAAATATCTTACTGATGAGCCCAACTGTCGTACCTGGGCGAAACGCATTGGACTAAAGGTCGCAAAAAATCTTCCATTTGAATTTATAAAAAAAGTATACATTTGACTTTGAAATTTTTTTGGCAATAGG
Organism: Epistrophella euchroma; assembly: GCA_947049315.1. Taxonomy (NCBI): domain Eukaryota; kingdom Metazoa; phylum Arthropoda; class Insecta; order Diptera; family Syrphidae; genus Epistrophella; species Epistrophella euchroma. The sequence continues at coordinate 45,259,972 of OX346247.1, forward strand.
CTTTCTCATAAAAAAGTAGCTGTCTGGAAGGCTTCGCGAGCACCAAGAATTTTAACTCCCTGTCACCATTCATACAACTCCGTTGTTTCGCTTAGAGTATGTTCTGTCGCCAGGCAGGCGCCAGTGTAACATTTTTGTTTTTATTAAAAGCACCTGGTCCGCTTGGTGAGTTCACCATATCATAGTTTTCATAATGAAATAAGGTCATTATCTCTCAATACTTAATCTTTTTTCAATTCTTAAGCAACGTTTATAGCTTACAATACATAGCTAATATAGTCAATCTTCCATGGCATTTTCTGCAACTGCAAACATGAAATATCTTGTCGTCTGTAAAAATACTCACTTTATAAATATTACCCCAAAAAAAATCATATCATATCATCCCGAATGAAACATTCGTAAAACAGAATTGAATACAAAACATAAAGAAATATGCAAATTGAAACGGCAAGAATATTTTAGGGCTATTGCGACAAGTTTTTCAGTTACCAAAAATATCAAACACTTTTGGGAGCAAATAAATCAATTGAAGCGACATTAATGTAAACTATGATCTTGATACTCATTTTAAACTGCTTTTAAACCCTCATACCTCCCAAAATAATTTCTTATACGCAGAACTTTTCCTATCTATGAACAACTTGATCGCAAAACATCAATGAGTTCAAAGATTACAAACTGCAATCTTTAGACCAGGAAATAAAAAAGCCACCAGTGCTGACAGAATCTCAAATGAATTCTATAAAAATTAACCTTTTGATTTAAATCAATATAACTCAAAAAATTTAATTTTTCAAAATATGCAACAGAAAATTTAATGCAAATTTAAATTTCATCAATACCAAGACCATGCAATAGTCATTATAGGTTTCAAACAAAAATATAGAAATATAAGATTTATGTTGCTGCTTTTATTTTATGATTCTTGTTTAAACTCAAACCATTATACAAAATTAAGTCAATTTCTATATACATATACTTTTATATATAATATACATTTTATCTTCTAAGTTGTAAATTGACGAATGCAATTGTAGTCATAATATTATTTACATGATACCAAAAAAAAAAAAAAACAAGATACTAGTTTAAAATTCACTAGGATATTTAAAGTATTTTTTTAATTTCTCTCTGTAGCAATTAACTAAAATATTTTGAATTCTATGAAAATAATGATACCCAATACACCAGTATATCTTTACACGCACTTTCGCTTTTCTTTGATTAATGAAAAGCAACATTCACTTTTTCAGCTCAAACAGCAGTTCACCAATTTTTTGCTAATCGTACGAGAAGGTAGTTATAGTTGCTGCTAACAAAAAAAGTAAATAAAAATTTATGTAGAATATATTTAAAAAAATAATTATAATAGTGACGGAAAAATAAAACTAGTTTTCAAAAACTAGTTCCGATTGCGTCCAATCGGTGCGAGATTACCCTTTGGCGTTAATCCCCCAATTTGCTCCTGGCGGCACAATATATGGTTCAATTTCCGAAAGTAAATTTTATCCTAATATAGTCTGGAAAGAAAAGGTTGAACATTATGAAGAATTTTTTTTGAAGTTATAGTAAAGATGGTTGATAAGTAGTTTATACAGATTTGTCATTCATTTTGAATCTCAGAAGTGCTTTTTGATTGTCAACTCAAAATCTATTAATTATTATTATTTGTATTGTATTATTTATACTAGAATATCAGTTTATTAGACTTGACCATTCTTTATTCCGTCAATTTCATTGAATTTTTGAACAACAACAACAACTTAAAGGTGCTACCACCAATTGCTTACGAATTAATTTTGGGTATTTTAATTCGTTTTATTTTTGTTTGGCTAGAGATATAGCTATTTCAAGGGGTGCCATGCCAAGCCCTATCATCAGTCTCCTTTATAGTGGTGCTGAGTTTTAATCCAATTTTATTTGAAAAACTTTCTACACATCATGCGGTATTTGAACCCGCGCATCAGATTTGCTCAGTCTTCGAAGCTGTGTACACTACGTACTCCGCCACCGTTGACCACTGACGTCACAGGTCTAGATGTGCTGTTTGTTTATCAATTGCATTTGGAGCATCAGCATTTTTATGAGCCCCTTTAAGTATGCTGTCTTGTTTCGCCTCCATTTTTTTAAAAATCTATTAATTACAAGGAAATAAAATGAGACCCATTGTGTCGAATATAAATGCACCTTGTTATAAAATTGCAAAATGGTTAGTGAGTGAAGTTAAAAAATTGCCACCGATTATGAGTTTGTCGGTTAAAAATACATACGATTTTGCGGAAAAAATAAAACATATTCAAATAAAAGAAAACGAATGTATGGTTTCTTTCGATGTATGTTCTCTGTTCCCAAATATTCCCGTTGATATAGCTCTTGAAAAATTTGAAAAATATTTAATGTCGATAGATTTACCTGCCAACAAAAAACGGCTTTATATCCGAGCTGCAAAAACCTGTATGAACCACAGTTTTTTTCAATTCCGGAATTCGTTTTGCTTAATCGAAAAGGGCACAAATATGGGAAATCCACTAAGCCCATTAATAAGTGAATTATTTATGGCTTTTTTGATTTGAGCTAAGTTTAAAAGAAAAACAGTTATTGCCAAAAATACGTGGATGATGTGTTTGCCGTAGTAGAGAGATCCGAAATCGAAAACGTGTTAAATTTGCTAAATGCTCAATTTGAATCTATAAAATTTACTCACGAATTTGAAAAACAAGATAAACTAGCTTTTCTTGATTTGGAATTAAAAAGAACGAATAACAAAGTCGAAATAGCTATTTATCGTAAGCCAACTAGTACGTACAGAACAATAACTAACGATTCAAATTGTTGCATACAGCACAAACATGCAGCCTTCCACGCTATGGTGCATCGATTATGTAGTTTAGAACTCTCAGCAATGAACTACATGAACGAATGTAAAACAATAAAGCAAATTGCAAAAATAAATGGCTACAACGAAAATTTGATTGATCGTCTTATAAAAAAACATACTGAAAAAATAGAAAAACAAAAATCCTCAACGTTGTTTTTACAAAATCGAAATTTGGATGAACAGAATATACGAGTTGCAATTTCTTATGTGCCGATTATAACTAATAAATTAAAAACTAAATTCCGCGAATACGGTATGGATATTGTTTATACAAGGCAAAACAAACTTTACTGGGTACAACAAAAGACAAAACCGATAAATTAAATATATCAGGTATTTACGCAATTAAGTGCAGGGACTGTGAATGTGTTTACTATGGCCAAACAAAAAGAAATGTCCTATCGCGGTTCAACGAACACAGAACTTACATACGTAATAACCAACCTTACAGATCGGCATTAGCTGCGCATGCATTAAGCAATAACCACCTAAGTGTGGACATAAATAATGTAAAGCTTTTGAAAGCAATTACTGATGACCGAAAGCTTGATGGATATGAGAGTTTTTACATCCAACAAGACCGAAACTCTATGAACTTAGACAACGGGAATATAGAGTCGATCTTGTTCTCTCGTCTACGATAACACCACCCACAACAAAGCATTTTCAAACACGCACTTTAGCTTTTCGATTTAGTCGTGATGCTGATGATGGAATAAATTATTCCGAAATGCATTCAAGGTACTCCTTTTAACTCGTTCTTTATTTATTTATTGCGTGTGTTAAAAGTAAAAAAATTGTGAAATCAATTAAGGTGTTACGTCTCTAATTAATATTAATTTGTTATTTATTGGATTTCACGTCGCTCAAGAACAAATTCTATCTATTTATTAATTATTTATTTAAATTATCAAATTATTAAAGTTTTTTCATTAGTTTTTATTTTAATGTGATAACATAGTTATTCATGTAAGTTAACGTAAAATGAAATAGCATATGTATGTAAAAATCCTAAATAATGTATCAAATTCAATAGATTTAATAAAAACTACCCCTGAAGAAATCGGAAAAATCCGACGAAACGTAGGGAAAAATTATGGAATAACGTTTTTATTAGCATAATAAATTGAATGACTAAAAAAAGCCCGATTTTTCATAAAAAAAAAAAAACAAAAGAATAATATTATTCAAACAATTGGTCAAGTTATTATTTATTCAGCTAAAAATTAGTTTGCGATAGGTAACTGTATTTTCTTGTTATATGATTCTTATTTGTATACCTCCTCTTATTTAAATATCTTAAAAGGCCTATAAGCTCTTGTCTATTAACCACACATGCTTATCACTGTATGACAATTTTAATTATTTTTACTTAGGCTTTACTATAAGGTCATACTACATGGTTCATTACAATTAAACTATTATTTCTGCAGTAGGTACTCGTAAAAGACAAAACCTGATATGCCAATGTTTTTCAAGCAAGGATTCTCAATATTTACGATTTTATCTAAACTATGGATCGAATTTCTCATCGGCATCCGCACGCCAAATGACAGAATTTAGCAATTTTCATAATTCTATATCTGAATTCTGAATCTAAGTCCCAGTTTTACAAACATGGTTCAATATTTAAGCCATGATTCAGCATTTTTAATTCACCACTTTCGGAGTATTGACTGAGTTTTGGTGATGGTTCTTTATCACATACTTGAACCTTATGAAGCATCTTTGAACCTCAGTTATTCCGCCGAAAACGACGGATTAAATTTCCTGAACCACGGTTAAAATATTGAACCACGTTTGTACCTGACCCTATAAATGAACAAAAATTCTGTAGTCTGCCTTAGTGTCACATATATATAAAAACTCACTTAGTCCTTCATTTAAAAAATAAATAAATAAATAAATTTGATGGCACAACAGCTCATAAAGAACTAGTTCCTAGTGACTTACAACTCTCAACCATTCCTGTGTGCGTGTCTGCAGGAATGGAGGGGACCTACAGTTTATTGCCGAATCCGAACGGCTAACGAGTGGCACTTTTCTGTGACAGGAGATACTCTTGGAGGATTTGTCAATTCCTCGCAAGAGGCAGTAGCCGTTTTTTTTTTTTTTCTTTTTAAATAAATAGGTGGCGAGGCTGGGGATCAAACCTTAGACCTCCGGCATGACAGTCCATCGCACTAACCATCACGCCACGGCTACTTTCCTTTATTTGCCTAAATAAAAATTAATCAATATTATATCATTAAATTTTACACACTTATCCAAAATGCAGCCCTACATCCTTGACTATTATACGCACTTTTTACTTTAGACTTAAATAAAACCCCAGGGGATTTTAATCCAGCTTAAACTGTCTAAATTAATATTCTGATTTTAATAGGTATCTCAAACAGAGACACCATTTTCTTGATCACTGTGACATGACTCAGCTTAATGCTGCAGATCGTGAGAAATGATTTTTGCCCCCTGGGCAAGTAGGTATGTTAGTGATAATTACACTGATTTTAGTTAATCGAACACGTATCCAATATCCATCCACCTTCCACCCATTGTTGCCGCTGGTGATTTATGGTGAGGCGTTTAAGCTCGCTCGAATGAAACAGTTTATCAATCTACTAACACCAACACCACCTGTCGGCTGTCGCCAACAGAATGAAAAAGTCGGAATAATGTACCTACTCATGTTCGTTACTTGCGCTTTGGGCAAAAAGCTGCAGATTATTATAATTTTTGTTTTGAAGAGGTTGGGCGAGCAAATTTGTTGCATGTCAATTCATTTTGAATTTTGGTAGCACTTTTAGTGTTTATAGGTTGCCTAAATTAATCGTTGAGTGCAAAAAAATGTGTGTGCAGGCATAGTAAGTGGACGTATTTCGTATACGTTTGGTTATTCGTACAAACATTTTAAATTTCATTATCAAGTATTACATATGAGCTCACCTGTTGGATCTGAGAGACTGTATTCTTCAATAAACCTACACTTAATTTTAGCTACAAAGTTTTTTCTTTATTTTTTGATTAACGGGCGAATAATTCCGCTACTTTATTTGACACCTTAATTGCAGCTAACTTGTGTTATTTTTATTTTTTTTTTTTTGAAGTGGCTTTAATAATGTAAGTAATATTCAGTTTTTTTTTTAAGAAAACCTTTTAGCAAAGAATATAAAGTTACCAAGAAGTCGCATCTCATACAAATTTTCTACTGAAAATGCCGGGTTCCAATGTTGGAACCCGGACTTTGGCTTTTTTATGGGATTTTCAATAATTATCTCAGCGCTTTTAAAATGAGATACCACACACACATTGAAACAGTCTGCTTTTTTGTCCTTGATAAGTCCATAAAAAAAGCAAACGCTCGGGGAGCAGGCCGCAAAATTGAAACCCACCATATAAAATTGTGAAGTAAAAAAATTGTACTAGATGCGCCTTCTTGGTAACTTAATATTCTTTGCTTTTAGGCATATCTAACCTTTCTTGTATATAAATTAAAAAAGTATTTGTATAAAGATATAATTTTTTAAAATAGGTAAGTAAGTACTTGAAAGCAGAAAATATCTTATTCTTTAAATAAAAAAAAATATGCCTTTTTCTTACCACCCTCGGTCACCGTTGAAATTTTTTACAAAAAAAAAAAATTACAATCAGTTTGGCAATAACAAATACGAAGCTAATAAGATACTCAAAAGCAATGTTTAGAATCTACGCCTTATGCAGGGTGATTCGCCTAAGGTGTATCAAAAAGCTAAAGCATGTAGGTTGGTTTGAGATAAGAAAAGAATCTGGACGCTTGGTGAAAATTTACACGCAGTAGAAAACTACAAAAGATTGCTCGATGGTACAAAGTATTTTTTCTATTAAACTAGCTATTTCTAAATTACAAGCTACTTATTATACCTAGCTTACGAGTACATTTACATATATTTTCTTAACCTAGCTTATCGCTAGTATTTTACTATCCTAAATTCCTAAACCAACAATGGTTTTAAAGTGGGTAGCGACGACAACGGTACGACGCATCCCTTATTCATAAATATGCTCACAGATGTGATTCATAAAACAAAATCTGCGAGATCATTTATTGTTGTACGAAAAGGATCGACGTAAACACTTGGTCTATTTTCCCCGGTAAGGAAATTTTTAAGAAAAGTAGACGTGAAATAAAAAAATATCGTTAAAATCAACGGCAACGCCAAACTGCCTGAACAGAATGGTGACGGAGCTTAAAATGGAGCCGCAGCTGGAATAGCTGTCAAAATATTCAATACAAACAAATTCAATGTTGTGAACACACCACATGCGGAGCTGCACCCGCAGACAGAAAAGTTCGCCAACTTTTAACTTTTCGCGTACAGCACTTTTGAAGTTTTAAATTGTATGAAGAAAAAAAAAACTTATTGCGTCGGAAAAAAATTGTGGTTATTTGTGTCGCGAAAAAAATTATTAATTAATAGGAAAAATATTGGAAATTAAAAATGTGCATTCTGAGCTTGTACACAAGAATATTGTTTTTTTTTTTTTTCTTCAAAATACTTTCAAAGCTGTACAGCTACATTGTGGGCACATAAAAAACATAACGTACGACACTTTTTTCCATCTCTTCCAGTTCCGTCTACGGCTCCAGTTGCAGCATTCTATTCCGTTCAGGCAGTAAAATGTCATGCTATACTTATTTTAAGCTAGCAGTCCGTTCTCCACCTGAAATATTTCATAGATTACCATCTATCACTTTTGATAGAAAGAAAGATCGATAGTTGGTATACCATAAAATATTGGTTGGCCATTTTCATAGCTTACTATTTTATTTGTCTCAGAATTTTCACAGGGCAAAGTTATGAAGTTAAAAGAATTAATTTAGTGTCGATTTTGTTTAAATCAACTATGAAAAATTCGATATTTTGTTTATTCCTCCCGTATGTAACTGAAGATTGAAAAATCGGATCTTAATACGTAACATTTCTCATGAAAAAATTATTATTAAAATTAAAATCTTTTTCTTGCTATAATATTACAATTATTAGGTATAAAGTTATTTAAACATGCGAAGCAAGGCGAGCACGGTCCTGCTAGTATTTATATATAAGTTGCTATGTATGTTTGTACAATGTGCGCACCCTTTGAATTTAACTATATTAATAGGCGTTCTTCTTTTTTAGTTCAGAGTCTTCAGAGTTTGTTCAGAGCAGAGCACTGAGCAGAGCCTTAGCGAACGGAGTAAACCCTGTGCAGTGTGCTCAGCTCAGAGCAGTCTGATTTAATTATGAAAAACACCTGAGCACTGAATTGTCATGTCTGTCAAATTACATGAAAACTGTATGAAGTTGGCTGCGCCAAGCTTTTTACTCAGTTTGCTCGGTTATTTAATCCTGAGCTCCGAGCTAGCTCTGAACGAAAAAACAAACACAATTTCCTTCCGAGCACTAATCGCTCTGAATTGAAAAAGAAGCACAAGATTTTTGTTTGACAGTTCGGACTCAGCTCTGAACTAAAAAAGAAAAACGCCTAATGCTTATATCATGATATTGAAAACTATTACCTTTAATAGAAAATCTACTATGAAGATCAATTATATTTATTTGAATGTGGTTTTCCATTCAATCATTTCAGATATAGGAATCATACCAAGTGCCAATCGTGGTAAAGAGAACGCAGAACCAGATTGAAAAAATTAACTTTTTTGGTTGAATGAAAAGTGAAATCTGAAAAACATCGACGGTAAAAAAGTCAATTCTTTTGGTTAAATGCAAAACCAGAGGATTGCTCTTTTTTCAAAGATCAGTAAATCATCATCACAAATACGTCATCAAATAATTTATATTTGTATATTAGATTGCCACCAACATCAATAAGATGGAAAAGTATAAATAATCCAAAACACGATTCAACAACAAAAAGCTTTAGTACAGACCACAACCATTGGAAACGTAAATAAATCTAAGCTTCTGTTCCAAAGAGTATACTTTATTTTGTTAATAAACTGAAACAAGAAACTAATCCTTAAAATATGTAAGTCTAAGTTACAAGCTTCAAAAAGCTTAATGAGTTAGTGTTGCTGTGCAAGAAAATAATTTGTATGTTTTTTTTTTTATGTGAAACTTCGTAGCAGTATTAGTATTAAAATGAAGTAGTAAATTTATCACTGAATAGACAGTGGCGCAAAATTTTAGACGATTTAGTATGATGTTAAAGCATTTTTAGTATGATGCTAGATTAAAAACAGGCTTTTCTAAATTTTAAACGAGTTAGCATCGCATTATCTTTTTAACATTTTACTAAAGTTAAGATCCCCAAACGCCTATTTTATCTTTTTAGTATCATACTAAATCCAAGTGTCACTTTGGCAGCTACAGTTGCAAAAATGGGTTGAACTGTCACTGTTTTAATTTAATTTTAATTTAAGAAGACTTTTTTAATAAATTTAATTCGAATTATGTTGATTTTTAATAATTTTTCAATTAAAGCTCTATATAATGTATAATAGGCACTAGTTTAAACTTAAGGCTCCCATAAACAAAATTATTTACTTTTATCACACTCAATCTTTAAAATTCGAAGAAACTTTTACTACAAGAGCAAGTTTGTGCGATCCAGTCGTGCGTTTTATTTTTAAGAGTGTCATTTTCTTTGACATTTTCTTGAGCCAATTAAATGTATTGGTTCGAAAAGTAATTTATTTAGCTTCAATGTTGTCATTTTTAGTTGTTTTACAAATTTTTCATCCGCAGAATATCTGGATTTGAATGAAAAAAAGACACTTTTGAATTTAGTTACCAATATCTCAGCAAAGAATGATGGAACAGAAAATTCAAGGGCGGTTTTGGAAGCCTGAATTGATTTACTATACAAGACATTTTCAAAACTTTATGGTGAGAATTTTTTGTTTTGGCACCACACCGTTAGTTTAAAAAAAAAAGTACAAAGAATGACTTTTTATTGGCTTTAACTAATTTTTTCGATGCTTTACAAACATTCATTGGAGGACTAAATTTGAAAAATCATTTTGAAGACACATAAGCCACCAATATTTTTGTAAATTTTCAAATTTATACATCGAACTCTTTTTTCGTTCCGAATAGGGCTGGCAACGAGACGAGACCAGGTGAGAGTTTTGTTCGTCTAGTCTCGGTCTCGTCAAAATCGAAAAATTTCAGTCTCCTCTCGGTCTCGGCATTGGTCTCACCTAACCAAGTCCAAGTCTCGTCTCGATCTCGGTCTCGCCTTTTTCTCGTGAAACTTTTAATGTGCCAGTCTCGTCTCGGTCTCGGTCATGCATGCAACTTGCATGCAACTTGCATGAAAAACTTGCAGGCAACTTGCATGAAAAACTTGCATGCAACTTGCATGAAAAACTTGCATGCAACTTGCATGAAAAACTTTGTCTCGGTCTCGGAAATTAAAAATTGAAGAAAAAAGTAGTTTTGGTAATTTTCAAATATGTATCTCATAAACTAGACATAAAACCATCTAGTTTTCAGTGTTCGATTTAATTTTTTTTTGATGTAAAGAGACCAAGGGCATTCAAATTCACGCGAATTTTAATGCCCTTGGTCTCTTTACATAAAAAAAAATAAAAACGAAACACAGATGGCGAAGTAATCGAAATCGTTATGAACAAAAATCGAAATGAACAAAAAACGAAATAATCGAAAAATCAAATAATTTATAAGACAAAACGAACTTAAAATGAACTAAGTAAAAGACTCAATGATATTTTTTTGAAACAAATATAAACCAAGTAATTGAAAAACATTTTGATTAAAATACATAACAAACGAAATGCAAAGCGACTAAAACAAAGTAATTAAAAAACGAGATGAAAAAAACGAAACAAACCATACCCCAGTTTGGCAGTTTGTGGGTAAGAAAAATGCGGGGTGAGTCTTGTGTGAAGCACGAAGAAAATGTATAAAACAGACTCGTGAGTCTATTTTTTCGTTTGTTGTTGTTTCAAACAGTGAAATTGTAAAATTGTTGTTTTTTCTTTCAATGTATTTTGAGGGGAATCAAAGTTTTTAATGTAAATACGATGAAACTTGCCAGTCAGTACTCATGCTTCCCATTATCTAAACAAGGTCAAATGCATGCAATAGTTAACAATCGTTTCTAAATTAAAAAACTAGGTATACGACTGGGATAGTTGTAATTTTTGTAATTATTTCTATGTCTTTATCAAGTGCATTTAAGAGTTTATAATACTACTTTTATATGCAGCATCAAAAAATCTAGTTGGATCAGACTTTGTTTGATATTCAACGCAAGTTTTTTTTTCACTAAAGTTGAATGCTCCATTTTGAGTTAAGTTGAAATAACATTTTGCAGAATGGTGTAAATTAATTTATTTCATAATAAAAACAAATAAAATATTTAAAAAAAGAGTACATACAACGCTAATTATTTAAAATAAACCAACTGTTTTTGTCAAGCCATGTACTGCCAAAATTAATTGAAGGATGATCCGTTTTAAATGGATTTAAAAAAACCTCTAAAAAATTCAAAATTTTTGTAGTTTGGAAAAAAATATTATCCAAACGTCAAAATATAGTTTGGTGAACTTTCAAATTCCATTGAAGGATGGTTCCTATTTAAATGGATTAAAAAAAAAACTTGTGAATATGTATTATAAAAATTGAACATGAGTAAGTACATACTAAAAAATAATTAAATAAAAAAATATTTCTTCTTGCTAAAACCGAAACCAAACCACCGAGACCGGTGAGACCACCGAGACCAGCGAGACTCTCGGCGAATTTCGGTATCAAAAATACGGTCTCGTCTCGGTCTCGTCCAGGGTGCTTTTAAAGTAGTCTCGTCTTTGGTATCGGTCCCGAAACTAAAACCGAGACTAGTCTCGTTGCCAGCCCTAGTTCCGAATGCTTTAAGTCGTACAAACAAATTAAATGAACACATTTTATGGTTCCTTAACATTGTGAAATCGTCATTACTCATCAGAATGGAAATGAAAAGAACAATTTTTCTTCTCTTTTTTAAAAGTTTAAAAGTTTTGCTTTAGTTATAATACTAAATTTTGCTAAATTTTCATCCTTTTTAGAAGCCTATGCGGCATCCAGCGACAATTGACAGTCCAGTATTCACCACAGCAAAATGGAGTCGCTGAGAGGGCGAATCGTACCCTTGTTGAAATGACCAGATGTTTAATTCTGAACTCAAAACTTCCAGAGTATCTTTGGGGAGAAGCAATCAACACAGCTGCATACCTCAGGAACAAGTTCATTTCAAACGCTTTTTTTTTAAACTCAAAATTGAAATAAAAAATGATCCGTGAAAGCTACAAAATTAATTTTTGCACAACAAATTAGCATTTAAAAAGCTACAATTTCTGGCAAAAAAAAAAAAAGCTGAAAATTCCAACTTCCGGTTTATTTTAACGGACCGGAAATGCACTTTTTAAATTCGAATAAAAATTTAACCAAAAAAGCTATCAAATTAATTTTTGCGCAACAAATTAGCATTAAAAAAGCTACAACTTTTGACACCAAGAGAATTATTATTTTCGTAATTTCATCCGCTAACTTCAGATTTATTTCAGCGGAAACTTTAATAACTCGAAAATTATGCAAGCCACAAATTTTTAGTTCGCGCAACAAACATTTAATTACCTATAAATTAGCATTTAATTAGCTACAAATAAGCATTTAATTAGCTACAAATAAGCATTTAATTAGCTACAAATTCAGATATCATAGTTTTTTATTCCGCCAAAAAGTGTCCGCCAAAATAAGGGAGGTGACTTTTAAGCAAATCTCTTATTAATATAATTTATAACGATACAAAATACTATGGTGCTTAAACACTTGTTAAGTGACAATATAACAAAACCCTTAAGTCACAGTTTTGAATAATTCATTTTCCTAAAACCTTGAATTTGATTTATAAAAATTAATTAGGCCTAATATTTGTTTATTTGAATTTCAGATAATTTGTGGCACAGATGTTTTCCGGAAGTTTTGTGATTCTTAATATCTATACTATAAAAGCTACCTACAAAATATGTAAAGTCAGTATTTTATGTCGCCATCTGAAATTAAAAAAAACAGAGTTTATTTAAACCGCACGCCCAACTTCTGTATAATCTTCATAGAAATGCACATTAAGTAAGTTTTGTTCATTTCTCATTTCGTGCGTCCGCGTCGTCGTCATAAACTAATAATAAAACAATAAATTACTAATCTCTTTGTAAGATCTCCAAAATTAACATAATCTTGCCTATTAGAGACACACGGATGGTCTTAATCCATTGTTTTCGTTCAAATCAACTATTAACAACCTTTTGGTTTATAATCTTTAGTTTCGCATCTACTTTAAAGCTAGAAAAGATTAAGCGACACTATCAAGTCATGTTGCACTTATGCGGCTACTTTTCTTGTAGATATAGCTTCAACTTATAGAGAATTACTTTTTAACTCAGAAAATAAGACTTTCAACATGTGCGCAAAAATCAATCGTGCATTGTGCTCCCAAAGGTCACAACTCATGCATAATGCCACGATTATTATTTAATTTTTGTCTGATCAACTTAAAATACCAATATTTCTTTTATTAAAAGAGTGCTGTCATCATTGAATCGAACGAACAGTTTCGATTTGAGTTAGTAGGTGCACTACTGCACAACACATAAGATATTTTGATAGCAATGAAGGTGTCGATCAATGCTAAAAAGAAGTCAAAAAAAAAGATTAAAGTTTATTGAACTAGAAGTTTATTGGGATTTTACATTAAAGATACCTACTCACAAAATATGATACCTCCTTCCTTCTCTTGGAGTAAAGTGATGTTTCTTAACACCTTAAGCATACAAATTCATACGTCTACACAATTGGTCAGTTTATATTTCAGAGCGCTCAGTAATTTTCCTCTGTCACTTTGAAACAGCAGAAGCATTAAATATAAACAAGGCTCCTCAAAAACACTTGCTTTTCCTTTCTTTCTATTTGATTTACTGTGACAGAAAATAATTGAGCAACGAATCTAGAAAAAACCTTTCTCAGTTTTGTTGACAGCAAAAGTGAGGAATTTTTGTGAGAAATTGTGTTTACATTTCTGAGAATACGGATTCCTCCGAGATCTCTGAAATATGTATAAACTGGCGCATTAACTGTGCATCCAAAAATTTTTTAGCTGCTTCCATTTAATTTTTTTTTTTTTTAATTTCGAAACGTCAGACTTATGCATTGTAATATTTCTTCAAAGCATCAAATTTGAGTTGCTGATGCGTATGAAAAATTTAGGTTTTACTTCCGCATCAAAACATTTTCTACATTTCGGAACTCAGCCTATATTCCGAACATAATTACTGAATTGCTTTATTTAGCCGATACAAAATGTAAACAAACGTGTATTTTTGTTGTTGTTTTCCAAAATGGGGGTTTCAAGGGGCAACAAAATTGTGAATGAACTTAAATAATATTTTAACATTATTTTATGTTTTAAAATGTGTGTAGGTATTAATATGAGAAAACAGTGAGTTAAGTGGTGTTTTGTGCAATTTTACGCAGGCATGGTTAAATTGACTACGCAGACGTGGTTAAATTGATTACGCAGGCGGGGTTGAATTGACTACGCAGACGTGGTTAAATTAACTTCGCAGGCGTGGTTAAATTGATTACGCAGGCGGCAGGCGGGGTTAAATTGACTATGCAGGCGTGGTTAAATTAACTTCGCAGGCGTGGTTAAATTCATTACCCAGGCGGGGTTAAGTTGACTACGCAGACGTGGTGAAATTACCTATACAGACGTGGTTAAATTGACTACGCAGATGTGGTTAAATTAACTACGCAGACGTGGTTAAATTGACTTTGCAGGCGTGGAGTTTCGGTGCGTTTTTGAAAGGCGTCACTTCGTCTGTCAACAAAATGGTATTGGCTGAAAATCTCGTAATTGGTTCAAGAAAACTATTTTTCCAAATCCTTGAATCATGAACTGAACCTGGCTATTCGCAAACAACACTTGAAAATCATTTCATTGTGTTACAGGTTGCTTGAATATTGATGGAGGCATAATATCTTACGATTTAGATATTCTTCAGAATGTAAGTGAGGCTTCTTTATTTCTACACGGGTGCAATATAATGCTCTTTTACCTGATGGAAAACTGTATTTCTAAAGCCAATCCTGTTTAGCTGCTAACAATTCTTCGTAATTCGAAGTAAACTTTATCCAAAGGGAAGATTTCTGGACTATAAGTTTTGCAACATAATGCATAGTTCTGCAAACAGTACTCTGATGCAAGCCTTTTTCTTCACCAACGCCAACTTGAAATCCTTGCGTTCAACCCCTAGCATTTCAAAAGTAACCTAGACTAATATATTGATTTTTTGCATTAATTTTTCCTTCGTTGGCTGAACTAGTTAGCAAAATTGTAGCAAACAGATTGAGCGATTTACAAAAAATACAATGATACAGAAAATGTATTAATTTTAACAAAATTAAAAAAGACAAGAATGCATCAATTAATAAAAAAGTAAAATTTTCAACTTTTTATGTTTAAACAAATAGGTATGCAAATATTATTTTGTAATGCATCAGTATTATTAAAATACTTACATATTAATAGAAATACCAATTCGGGCTAACGTCCCTAACAGTTTATATAATGTTGAGGATGACTAATTTTTGTAAAAAAAAAAAACTGGTAAGTAATATTCTTGCATAGTATCGTACCGTACCGTACAGCATATAAACTATATGTGAGAGAACAGAGCGAGCACCTTCTGTGTTAACTTGATCGGTGGTGGAAATAAAATCCTACAAAAAAATCAATTTTTCATTTTGGCCAATTATTTTAGTTTAGTTTTTAAAATTCTACTTAGCTAAATAGGAAAACTTGTTGACTTGACAAATAAATCAAGAAATACCAGAGCAGAGCACGTTCAGTGAGAGCCTGTTTTGAATGTTAAAACTTACCAGTTATTAAATCCGAATTATGAACAAGTATTTTCTTGTTGTTAATTAATTTTCCAAAACTATAAAATGGCACTTGCTCATAAAAATGTCATCAGTCAATCAATATTCCTCCTCCATTAAAGCCCTAACAGTTCCTATTTTGTTTTTAAACTATGAGGTCCTTCACTGCAGTCTTACTTATCGCAGCAATCGCCTTGTGCTCAGCAGACATTTCACTTAGGCTTAGAGAGAATGATTTTTCCACCACTGATAAGCAAGGTGGATATCGTTTTGGCTTCAATGATGGCCATCTTGCACGCCAGGAAGAACGTTCCCCTGAAGGAGTTGTTCGTGGAGCCTACCGTTACATTGATGCCAATGGCGAAGTTCAAACCATCAGCTACACTGCTGATAAGCACAATGGATTTGTAGCTTCAGGATCGAACATCCCTAAAATTGGTCGCATTCCAGAACCAGCAGAGAATGGTGGGATCATCGAAGTAGCTCCTGCTGGTGTTGTTGTTGATGATACACCTGAGGTCAAGGCAGCCAGAGCTGAACACTTGGAAGCACACAGACAAGCTCTTCGTGGACTCAATAGCCTGCCTCAAATAAACATTGAACAACTTCCCGTTCAAGTACACTACACTCCAGAGGTTGCTGCCGCTCGCATTCAACACATCAATGCCCTCAATCAGGAACGCTTGCGTAGTTTGATTAATTACCCAATCATTTATGCCAACCAGCCAGGTGTCCAGTATATTATTCCAGGTGCCCAATACCATCCCGACTACCTTCCATATGCAGCTTTGTAGAAAATTACTGTTTTATTTGTTGTTAAATAAAAGAAAAAAAAATGTTAAACAAAATTGAATTGGTTTCCTTTGACCTTGACTTAATAAAATAGTTTCATCCGCTCTTGCTAACATAAAAACATGAATGAGAGTTTTGTAGGCATTTCAACAGTCTTTGTTTTAGTTTAAAGAAATAAGGTGTGCAGTTGCTTGCTGAAATAATAAGATCATTAAACCTAAACAGGCTTTAATGATTATGACTCTTGCCACAGGGGCTTAGAAACTAAAGCTATTTCGGTTGTGGTTAAAGCAAACAAAAAACTAACCGCACTTCTGGTATTGTATTTCCGACATTTAATCTAAACTCATTTTAATAGCCAAATAATTTGAAAATTAGCACCAAAATGTTTAACAAATTTTGTTGTGGAATGACATTCCTATGACATTCGGAAACAAGAAACTCATTAGTGTTTTTATTTTCCGGAAATACTTGAAATAAATTATTTTTTTTTCAATTAAAATAACGTGAGTTAAGAAACCTTTATTACAAGAGACATGGATTTTATTTTGCTTTTCTCGAAAATGCGATCTTAACGACTCGACTGATTTTCTGCACATATCGACTTTGACATGATTTGTAAGTTTACGATTATATTGCAATTATTCAGCATATTTTGTTATGAAGGGCAAATTAATAAAACACTCTTCGTCAAAACTATATGCAAATTAAAACCAGCTTTAAAAAAATTACCTGTACCTTTCTATTAAGGCTTCATATTTTTTTAAATTTTACCAAACAAAATGTATGTAGGTGGCAACTCTCTCTACATTTATCACAACTCACTTTGTTATCGAAGCAACATTGCCCATCGAAAATAGGTAAGTGGATTATTTGCCCTTAATTAGTTATGACGATTTCAATTTTTTCGTGCGACGCAAGTTTTCTATATTTTTTTTTTTTTTAATTATAGGGTGTTACCTAATTTGTACACTGAATTTTGGAGCACCCATACAATTTTTCCTCAAAATGAACCAGAAATCGTCCTTCAAGTGCACGAACCAGATGACACCCTGTTTAAAAAAATATTGATAAATATGAAATAGCCGCATGTTATAAGGGACTTAATGAAGGCAAATTATTAAGCAATTGGACTTTATCCAAATCTAAAATGCATTAAGAAGCTGGATGCGACCCACACTGGCTGCTTCCCATCGATGTCCGTTAAAACTAGATACCAAATGTTATTTTCTGTTTAAGAAAATCGCCAATTCAAAATCTGCGAAATATAAGCGAGACGAAAAATATTTTTCAACAATAGCCTTGTTTTTTTTAGAATTTATATATAGTATAGTGAGAAATTTCAAAAAAAAAAACGCATCCGCAGTAGCCTTTTTCACATTTCGTACAGCTGCCAGAAAAAAAAAACACAAGTAAAAGATAGTTTGCTACAAATAAAAGCAAACAAAAAATAACTTTCACCAAAAATTAAGTATTTAGATACATAAAATGGACAATTTTTCAGAAGATTATGATAAGAAAATATAGAAAAAGTTATTCTTTCTCAAATAATGTATGTGTTAAATTGAAAGGGTTTCAGCGATAAATCCTTCAGCAAGGGGTCTGTTCGTAGATTATGGTCAAGGTAAGTTCACACGTAGAAAAAAGTTTCAGAAGATTTTTTTGGCATTCTTTTAATTACCTTAAAAATCTCTTCAAAGTTTCATACGAACAAACAAAATTGTAGCAGATTTTCTGTATTTTCCTTTTAAAGTCGTGTATGTACATGCACATATACATAGGTACGTAGTGTGAAGAAGAATGTCAAAAAAAAAATTCTGAAACCGATGACTGGGCAGATTTTGGTTACCCCTCATACTTTCTGACCTTCTCCCTAAGACCGAAAATAACTGGAAACTTATTAGTTTACTCGAGTGAAATGGGACTTATGTGTCGTTTATAACGTCTTCGGTGATAATTTTGTTGGATAAAAAAACATGATATAAAAGTTGATCGAAATCTATGTACATAGATTTCGAGCAAAAACACCAAATCTCATCGAAATCAACAAGATTTCCAGAATTTAGACGAATACTGCAAAATCTTCTTGAAACAGTACGAATGTTCCAAGAACAACACTTCAGCCATAAAAACGAAACTGAAAAGAGAGTTTATTGTACCTACTCTACTCATGTAGTGAGAGCGTGTTTCTTGGGACTCTTACCAAATTGCAATAGAATTTTTTTTGTAGTTTCTATCAACATTGAATTTCGTTTGAAATTTCAACCAAAATCTAGTTTATGTGATGTGTGAACGATTCAGTGAAATTTATTAATTTTGTTACGATAAATTGCTCCTGTTCAAAGAAGAACAGAAAAAGTTTACTGTATTGCCCCATGTAAAAACACACCATGAAAAACGCACAACTACTCTATGAACACATCCATCGAGATTCAAATGAAATTATCAATCGCACCGACATCTAAAAACAAAACCACCAAATTCTATTCGATACTCGAACACACGTCACAAACCCATCCGCAGTAGGATTCAACTTCTCCTTTTATCGGCAGAATTTTGTATCTGTAATGCGTGTAAAATCCTACTGTTCTATGTATAGCTTTCCCAAAAAAAAAAATACGGCTAATATATCAAAAACAAAACAATCGAAAATCATTTGAATTTGGCTCCTGAAACAATAACACCGTGTCAACTATTATAATGAGCTTTTTGACTGGTTGAGCACTCCTAACGATCTCATCGAGTGGCCATATCGTCCATTTGATTGCGTATAAGCAGAGCTCCTACTCATATGTTTATCTAGCAAGATAAGTTAAATCAAACTTCTTTTAAAATTGTTTAAATGACACAAAAAGTGGGCATTTTCCATTATTATAATTAAACTAATAAGCTTTGCTAAAGAGTTTTTACTTAACATAGTTTAATCTTATCGTTTAACGATTTAAAAGCGAACTTGGCTTTTAAAGTTGTCGATTTCGATCTTAACGTTTATTCATGCGACAAATGGTTGGGTGATCAAAGCGGAACTTAAAACTAACAATCCACTCAAGCTCAGCATTCTTATATATAGGAGTACCATCATGAGGAAATATTATTATTAGCTTCATTATTTTATGCAATGAGGCTTAGATTTAGATTCAGATTATAGATACACACACCCTCCTATGACGTGATTTGTTTGTTTTGAGATAAAAACTAGCTTGCTGGTCGTTGTCACGGTCCAATACCACAATAGGAACGAGTCTAGCTTTAAAATCAGGCATTTATGTAAATTTTAGTCAAATTGTGATTTGGAAGCGTTTAGGTCGATAAAGTCCATCATGCGATGAAGCCAAATAACCCCACGTCTTGTTGATACACTAAGAACAACGCAAGGCTGCGGGAAAATATTCGCAAACATTTTTCTTTTAGTCGCTTTAGACTCTGAGTTATTGTCCAATTGTTTAAAAGAATTCATGAGGAAAAGCTAAAATTCACTTTGAATACCTGGCTGGAAGGTGGTCTTATAAAAGAGGTTAGTAGACGGTAGGTTTGACACAGTTTCAAATTGTGGATTACCAAAGAAACACCGTGAAAATGTTAAGAATTGTGAGTTCTTTAGTTTGAAAAAAAAAATCAAAGAAATAAAGAAGCCAGTATTAGTATAAAACTCATCTTTTTAGATCATCGTCCTTGCAGTGACTGCCTATGCATTAGGTAGACCTAGCTACTTTCACACACCTGATGTCGTTCAATATGGATACGAACTGGAACCTACGGTAATTGGACATACATTGCATTCTATTCCAACAGCAGTTTCTCATCAGAGTCAAACCATTGTACACGAGAAGCGACCGTACTTGAGACCGATCATTAAACACATCCCCGTCCCGGTAGTGAAGACGTATGCTGATCCATCAGAAATTGTGTCATCGCCATACTACAATGGATGGGACAATGGTTATGAAGGATTTAGGAGTGCATCGTACGGTGGATGGAATCAGTGGTAGATTATGTTTTTCTTGAAATGTCAAATAAAAAAGTGAAGTTAGTGAGAAATCTTAAAAAGTTGTTGCAGTTTTTGTTTGCGTAGAAAACATAGTGCTTACATTTTGGAAATACCAAATCTTTCATGATATGACAGAGAATTGATTAATTTTTTTAATGACTATGTTCTTGTGTGATAAAAAATTGAAAAAGAACAAAGAATGATTTCTTTAATTTTAATTTTTTTTTTTTCAATAATTAAAAAAGATATGGGGGGAAATATAGAAAATTATTTTTAAAGTTAAAAATTTCTAATTAGTATCATACTAAACTTATTTTCTTAAGAAACTCTTGGTGAACACGCTTGTAGCTGCCAAAGTGATACTTGGATTTAGTATGATACTAAAAAGATAAAATAGCCATTCGGCGATTTTAACTTTAGTAAAATGTTAAAAAGATAATACGATGCTAACTCGTTTAAAATTTGGAAAATCCTGTTTTTAACCTAGCATCATACTAAAAATGCTTTAAAATTATACTAAATTGTCTAAAATTTTGCGCCAATATCTTAACAACCTATGTCTGTGTGATCGGCCTTACAAAAACTTATATAAAAGCGGTAAATTCAACACAAAAGTTCTGATAAATATTTGAAGTCTCTTCCATCTCAACACTTCAATAAGGTATTCGTAATGAAACTAACTTCTGTATTAACTAAAATGATATACGTAGTTTATTATGCTTGAAACATTGGCCTAAAACTAAAATTCATCTAGGAAACTTAAATTAAACGCTGTTTAAGCATAGCAAAAGAGTTTAAAAATGACATACGGCCCAAAAAGTCTGTTAGGTAAGTTATTATTTTTTTTTTTGACAGAAATTATTCTAATATGTTTGTATTAATTGTTGGTGTTCGTTATCGTTGTGTTTTCGTTTTAAAATTAAAATAATATAAACATTTTACACAATAACAAAAGAGAAGAGACTATTGATAATATTAGGAACATTAAGGGCGATTTTCTCCAGACGCAGTTGAACACAACTGATTTTTATTTTTAGCTCGTGATTTTGTATTTATTCACCCAAAAATTGACGATTTTCAACTCTAGAGTTTACGAACTGTCGATTTTTTCAACTCTTTAAAAAACGAGAAGTTTGACCGAGCAAACTTGAGATTTTCCATCAGAATTGAGATTTTGGTGTCGGATTTTTTTGTATCAAAAGTTACATATATATTCTCGAATTCGAACAGCTAAGGTAGGCGGAACTTTTTTTTTTTGTTTTTAAGTAACAGAGGCTGGAAATCGAACCCATACCACTGGGGTAACAGTCCAACGCACTAACCCAGCAGAAAAAAAATCGATTTTTCTGGACAAATTCCTCCTATTGAAAGAATAACAGTCGATTCTCTTTAGAAAAAAATCGAGTTTTTTGTTGAAAGGAATTCGACATAAATAAACTCAGTAATTTCAAATCTAAAATTGAAACTGACTTATCTGTCACAAATATTCCAAAATTATTTTGAAAAATTTGAGTTGGCCAATTTTTAAATTTCAACTCCCGAGTTGAGAATTTAATTAGTGAAAAAAATCGATATCCCACACAACTCTCGATATGGTTTCAATTCTAGAGTTGGGCAACTTTTGAGTTTTATGCAAGTTGAGAGACGTATAAAGTTAGCATGACAACTTTCGAAAAAGTTACTTTGGAATTTCTCAGAAATTGCCGTATAAATGCCGTAAATATGCCGTGAAGAGAAATAATTTGCCGCGCCACTATTTCTCCCAAAAATTGATGTCATGGTGATTATATAAAGTTAACATGACACTTTTTAAACTACTTACTTACTTTACTTTAGATGGCGCTCACAGCCCAGGATGGACTACGGCCTCAACCAACAAGCCCCTCCAGCCAGCTCGGTCCCTAGCTAGCTGCCTCCAGTTACGCACTCCAAGTTGGTTGAGGTCGTTTTCCACTTGTGTGCGCCACCTAAGATGGGGTCTTCCTCTGCTGCGCAGACCGTCAGGGGTAGATTCGAAGACTCGTCGGGCTGGTGCGTTGGTGTCCATATACGCTCCACGTGTCCCAGCCATCTCAGCCGCTGAATTTTCAGCTTCTTGACCAGGTCGACGTCGCTGTAAAGCCCGTAAAGCTCGTTATTAAATCTTCTCCTCCATACTCCATCGATACAGACTGGACCGAAGATCACCCGAAGAATCTTCCTTTCAAAGCACCCAAGCAGATTCTCATCCGTTTTTGACAGGGTCCATGCCTCTGCCCCATATAGCAGGACCGGGATGATTAGGGTCTTATATAAGGTCTCCTTGGTTCTCTGAGAGAGGGCTTTATTACTTAGATGCCTTCTTAGCCCGAAGAAACAGCGATTGGCAAGAGTAATTCTTCGTTTGATCTCTGCGCTGATGTCATTTTGCGATGTTACAGTGGAGCCCAGGTAGACAAAGTCCTTGACGACTTCGAAGTTGTATCTATCCATCGTGACGTTTTGCCCGAGCCGACGATGTTGAGATTCCTTTCTCGATGATAGCATATACTTCGTCTTGTCCTCATTAACAGCCAAACCCATTTTCGCCGCCTCCGATTCAATACTTGCAAACGCGCCGGTAACAGCTCGCTTCGTTCTCCCAATGATGTCAATATCATCTGCATAAGCAAGTAGTTGAACAGACTTTTGAAAAATTGTACCTCTGTTGTTGACTTGCGAGTTGCGTACAATTGCTTCAAGAACGATGTTAAACAGGTTGCATGATAACGCGTCGCCTTGCCTCAAACCTTTCTCGACATCAAAGGGTTCGGTGGTGTTCTTGCCGACTTTGACGGAGCAGCGAGATTTCTCCATCGTCATCCTGCACAAGCGGACGAGTTTGGCAGGGATGCCGAGATGCGCCATGGCTCTGAATAGCTCGTCTCTGTCTACGCTATCATATGCGACTTTAAAATCGATAAAGAGGTGGTGTGTATCGATTTGAAACTCCTGGGTTTTTTCACTTTTTAAAATTTGGTCAAAAATAACTTCTGAATATGCCATATTGTTGAAATTAATTGCCGTAGATATGCCGTGAAAATAATAAAATTGCCGTGACAGTGGCTATAAATATAAAAATAGACTGAGTTCCAAAATTCATCAGATACGAATTTACTGCGCAAACTGCGCATCCAAAAATTTTTTAACTGCTTCGATTTAAATTTTTGTTTTTGCATTCCGAAACGTCAGACTTTTGCAATGTAATATTTCTACAAAGCATCAAGTTTGCGTTGCTGATGCGTATGAAAAATGTAGGCATTACTTCCGCATAAAAACGTTTTCTACATTTTGGAACTCAGCCATACTTTCACGTCAATTATACTTTCATTTTCACAATCATTTTTCATCTAATAGCAACGTTGTTATCTATTAATATTTTCATAGCTTAATCGTTCTAAATATTTTTTTCTGTGTATAAAGTTAGTTTTTATTATTCTTCAATAAATTACTTACAAAAATATGAAGGAATATTTTTTAATTATCGCGCATCTCAACATTCATACTACCTCAGTCATAATTAAGTGCCTTTCGAAGAATCTTTGGGACAACTTTCCATTTTTAGGGGTAGGTAGCAGTGGCGTGGCGTGGATGATTTTAAATGGTAAGTCGAAGAAAATATAATCAGCCCGAAAACGCAGGTAACTAATTTATAAATGTCTACCTTAATTTGCCTATATCGCTTTCCACGCCATGATATAAGTATTTTTCTTTACAAATTTTGTATAGATAGGGTCATAAAAGTTTAATTTTACAATAAAATAAATAGGTACATAAACTGAATTTTTCAAAGAAAAACCTACATGACTTCCTCAGCAAACTTCACACAGCAGCTCAGCGAGACACATACAAAATAATTGAAATAAGACGAAAAAAAATGTGTTATTTTTTGGAATAAAAATTAATTTTATAAAATTACTCGGTGGATAGAACAAATTTGTTCTCTTTGCTCTAGTTCATTTATTCGCTTAAAAAATTCTCTGTATGTATATATAAGACGCGAAAAACCGAGTTATTTTTTTGCTTTCTTATGAACAAAAATAACACGGTTTTATTCGACACATTTAGGAAATTTTCAATTTAGATTAATGTTGCTCGTTATTTATTGAATGTTGAAAGGTAGAATTTGGAAAGGTAACTCGATAGGAATCGTGTTATATAGACGCCACGCCATTGGTAGGTAGGCATCTCAATAGAATATTTTCCAAATATTAAGCTGAGGAAACCCCCCTAAATGCAATTAAAAAATGTTTAAAATTTTCAAAATCGGCCATTTTTTTTTTAACGATTTGCACTTTCTATATGCGGAATTTGGAAATGCGGATAGTCTCATTCGAAAGATGAACACTTAAAAATACTAAATATCATAATTTTAAGGTGAGGAAACATTTATATGTATTTTTAATTAATTTTCAGAACTTTTTGTTTTGCGAACAAAATGATTGGAAAACTATACTCAAAATTACAAATTAAAGAAATGTCATACGGTTTGTTTAGTATTTTCAGGTTTGTATTTTTTTTCGCTTGGGTTTTTATTTTGGGAAATTTTTCGGGATATTTAAAATTGTTTAACCTCATTTAAAATGTATTTTAAAATGAGTTTAAATAATAGTTTTAAATTTTAGTGAGGTTAAATAATAGTTTAAAATTTCCTTTCTTCTAGAGGATTTACCATCAAATGAAAAAACAAATAAACTAAATGTTATGTAGTTAAACGTGTTACAAACTGATAAATTTGTATATTTCCATTTTTTTTGGATAATCGTAACCTATTACATGCGGATATAAGAAGAGATAAAGGTGAAAAAATCCTCTCTTCAAATCTTTGCCTCTTTTTAGGACCTATTTATGTATAACTTTACACACTGAAAGAAAAAATTATTTTCCACAAGGAGAAAACTGTTTACCACGAAAAAACTGTTTAGCATCAAACGATTAAGTTATTTGTGGCCAATATTTTAAGTCATTAAATGGAAACCTAATAATCTTGCCTATAAAAAGAAAACCTTCGAACTGCAACTAAAAAGTGCTTGTTACAAACAATATTTTTTTTCCACACAAAAAATAAATTTTTTAACTCCAAGCACGAATAGTGTTTGTAACAAATAACCTGCAATTCAAGGATAATTTTTTTTGCTTGCATTCATTTTGTTATTTTTTTTCCATTGTAGGGGTTTTGAAGCTGCCTCTTTTTATTCTGAAGATGTATACAATTTTAATTGATAAAAAACTTATATTTTACTTAATTGATTTTTCTGAGAATTGAACCTGGGACCTTCCACATACCAGCCGACTAGGCTACCACTACACCAACTCGCAACACAGAAAGACGCTGTTAAAACTTAATCACATTATACTTTATATTTTCGTCTGTGTGATATACAAATCTGTTTGGCAACAAACAGTTTATGACCTTCCAACAAGAGTAATTAATATTTTAGTAACCTTTTTTTATTATTCGTTAACAGAACTTTTATCTTCGTTGGATGCAGAGAAAAACCGTACTCACAAGCTATTTTTTTAAGTTACATAGAACAAAAGCTAAAATTTAATAAATATTAGTATTAGCATTAGTGGAGTCACTGTGGCGTATACGTACTTTTTTATCAGCATATATTATTTAGATATAAAAATCTCTATATCACAGCTTTACAGTTTGTCGCGTTAAAATTGAATTGTGTAATTTGGTGTAATTTGCACAATATTTGCCTTATTTCGAGAGTCTATTCGGAATAAATCAATCAGTACAAATTTGAAATAATCAAATAGAAAAATAGTAACGATTATATTGTCAAAATAACAACAATATAAATAAACCTTATTTTGTTTAATAGACTCTCGCAGCTTCTGTATAGATACACTGCCAATTTGTATTAATAGCCAATGTAGAAAGACCGTCATGCTAACTTTATAATGAAGATTTAGTATGAAAACCATTTTTGGGAGAACCACTGTCGCGGCAATTTTTTTCTTTTCACGACATATCTGCGGCAATTTAAACGATATGGCATATCGCAGAGTTATTTTTGACCAAATTTTAAAAAGTGTCATGCTAACGTAATATAAAGTTAGCATGACATCAATTTTTGAGAGAACTAGTGGCGCAGCAATTTTTTTCTCTTCAATGCATGTTACGGCATTTATGTGGCAATTTCTGAGACAATCAAAAGTAACTTTTTCGAAAGTTGTCATGCTAACTTTATACAGCTCAAGTTGAGCAACGACCTTATTTTTTAAAATGTGGGGATCTGTTGTAGGTTTTCTTAATTTTTAGGGGTAGATTACACTGCAAGTAAGAAACGATTTTAAACTTAATCATTGTCATGTTAACTAGTTCCTTCCTTAGAATCAATTTTTTTTCAATTTCAACTTTCTTATTTTAAATAAGTAGAAATTTTCGACTTCATTATTAAATAAATAAATACAATTTGGTTACCAAAAAATGGATCAGTTTCCATGAAATGTAGGTTAAAATATATCAGTTTTAATCAAACGTAAAGTTACCATTATGGAGAGCAGAAGTACAAAAATACGGGGTATCACACAATCAACGATACGGATGAAAACCATAGGTTCTTGAGGTCATTGAAGTCGAAAAACTTTCTTGTTTTCGTTTTCTTTTCGACCCATAATGGTTTTGATAATTTTTGGTCTCGTTTTTTTTAGCTTGCTCTAACATTCATGAACTGCAACCGATTTTTTTTTATTTTTTTTATTTACGCAAGAGCAGTACGAATTTTTTAGCCACACAAAATTTTTTTCTATTCGGATAACAGTTTTCCCGAAATTCTATATCGAACCGATTTGTTTCTTTTTTTTTTATTTTGGTATTTTTTTTACATACACGTAATTAAGTATATGAGTTTTCCTATTTTATTCTAAAAACCCAATTTTTCTCTTTAAAATACTTGATATAATTTTTAGCAAAAAAATACATTTAAGATTATTAAAAAAATACGAACAAAGAAGTTCTATTAACGACTTAATTAATTTGTTTTCAACTGTTGGCTTTTTCTAACACTCAAATTCTCTTAAAAGATAATGCCTAAAAATAAATGGGCGAAATTATCATAAATATTTTTTTCTTTGGGAATTCCTTACAAAAATAATAATATTATGAGCAGATATTTTTTTTTACATATATTTTTTTATTCTTCTTTTACATAAAAGCATTTTTCCATTTTCCGTTGGGAGATCTGTCGTTTATATAAAATTTTACCAACCTCCTGAGGTGTAGCCATAAGGAGATGCATAGCGAAGTGGGGATGCAGCATAGGACAAATGAGGTGCAGAGTAAGCTAATGGAGAGCTAATAATTGGCGATGCAATGGAGGTGTGTAGGACTGGAGCTGAATAGGTCTTCAAAACTGGAGCAACAATTGGTTGCACAACATGACCTGCACTATGGATAACTGCAGAGCTCTGGTGTGATATAGCAGTTGGGACAGTCCTTAAAATAGTTCCAACACCAGCAAGGCCATGCTCTTGCACAAGAGGAGATGAGTACACTACTGGGGATGAATGTAAAAGACCTGGACGAGCAGCAGCTATAGCAAGGAGAGCAGACAATACCACCTGCAAGAAATAAAGACGATTTACTTAAAACACAATTCAATAAATAGGATCAAAGTTATATCCGTACCAATTTGAACATTTTGATTTTTTTTTTTCTGTAAATAGAGGTCTGTATTAACTGAAGAACTGAGAAACTGAATGTCTTGGCCAAAGAACACAAGTTCTTTTATACTAACATAGTCTCAATCAAAACCTAATCAAAACCAAATTAATTCATTTCAATTCCTCAATCCTCACCCATATAATAACGCATCGGACAGAGGGGCCATTGTTTTGGTGTAATCTATTCCGTTCTCTTAATGCCTTGAGAGCTATCGAAACAATCTGTGGTCAGAGACGATACGGATGAGTAGCCCTATAATTTAAAATGCAAACCTCTCACTCTATCTCGGTCCAATTAAAATTAATTATTACCAACGAAATTACTTTCAGTTTAATATCATCAAACCATAAAAAAGTCAGTTTAGTTTGGAGGAATTGTAATTGTGACTTTGAAAATGCGTGAGCTCTTATGTCGCTACTCGTTTCGGTAAAAGAGCTTTGTAACCCACAAACAAAGTGACCAGTTTTTTTTCTTTTGTTGGGTTTGGCCAGCAATTACATATGTATGTGGCTTGATGGAAAAAGTTGTAAGATATCGGTGAAGAAAAGACAAAGAAGAAGTTGACTTACTTATGTATGCACGTTATATTTTCTTAACCTTCAACTGAAATAAGCCAGATTTTTATTGTTCTTTGATCAAGTGATACTATTGATGGTAATAACTAATGAGGTGAATTTCTATATGATATTTCTGTTATATGTATAGTTTGCAGAGCAAAACTTAAAACGTTTATTTTCGAATGTGAAACTCAATTTTAATAACTCGTGTCTCTAATATGTACCTACGTTCAGTGAGGCTGTTCGAAACAGTTTGGAATCGTGAACAAAAAAGAACAAGATTTTGCTGTTCAGTGAGAAATTTTCTGTTCTTAAACTATTCGGACTTAGTGTTCAGTGAGTCTATTTGGAACAGTTTGGAAAAATTTAGAGCAATATTTTCTGCACTTGGTTTTTAGATAGGACAACTTAGAACAGATTTGTAAAAAATGTCAAAATCAGTTGTTGTTCTGTCTTGTTCTATTCTATTCTGAATATTACTTCATTTAACAAACTTAATATATCCTAATTAGATGTATTTACTAAGATTTGGACAAGGTACGGAATCTCGCTAATTAACTTATGTATCATACCGATTATATGGAACTCATAATAATTCTGGATCCACATTAGTGATTCTCAAGGCTGTTTCACAAAGCGACAAGAAAACGAGACGTCAGCGTGAGGAGATCTCTTCCCAGTTGTTCTCTCTTAAAAACGAATTTCAAACAACGAAACAATACATAATACATTTTTTTTCGTCATCACGTCACGTCAGAAAGTTCTAAAAATTGAAAAAAAGACTCAAGGCTGTTTCACAATGTGACGAGAAAACGAGACGTCAGCGTGACGAGATCTCTTCACAGTTGTTCTCTCTTTAAAACGAGTTTCAAACAATGAATTAATACATAATAAAGTATTTCTCGTCGTCACGTTGCGTCTTTTTTTCAATTTTTCGAACTTTATGACGTGACGAGACGACGAGAAATGCTTGGTTATGTATTATTTCACTGTTTAAAATTCTTTTTTAAGAGAGAGATTCTGCGAAGAGATCTCGTCATGCTGACGTCTCGTTTACTCGTCGCATTGTGAAACAGCCTTCAACGTGACGATGAGAAATACTTTATTATGTAATGTATTATTTCGTTGTTTGAAACTCGTTTTTAAGAGAGAACAACTCCGAAGAGATCTCGTCACGCTGAAGTCTCGTTTTCTCGTCGCCTTGTGAAACAGCTTTCAGTGTACAGTGTGTTCTCTTTTCTCTCTACGAGAAATGTTTGTAGACAAAAGAGAGCACTACACTTTGTTGCCCAATTCGTTGAAGAAGTAATCTCCAAGGGCCAGCTTTTCTGATCTAGACTATATAGAGCATTCACAGAGGGAATGAGATGAGCCATCTTCCGCTTCTTCCTCATCCTGACACCCGCTGCATAAATCAGATGTTCTAACTGTTGAATTGTAGCTGAATTCAGCAACCCTTACTTTTGTATTTATTGCTGAACGCAGTATACTTTTTCCAAAAACCAACTGTGTGGTGTCTATTTTGTCTTATATAAAATAAAGTCTTTAAAGTGTCTCTTTATTATAATTGTTTGTTTTATTTGATTTGGACCAACAGGTTATGGGCCCAGTTAATCGCTGTTTGTTTATTTGGATTGAAATATATTGAATTTAATATTTTTGGAGTGTACAATTTTTTTTCTTTTCTCTGTTCTCATTGTGATTGCCTGCTAACGGTTCTTGATCATGCTTCTGCGTATGTATGCATAAACAAAAACAGAAACACTATTTGTGTCTCTCTCTTGTGTGTTAATTCTTAAACCAAATTCGTACACAATCCTAAATATCCGCCAAAAAAAATAAAAAAAAGAACCGTTTTGTAAGAAAAGAAGCGTGTTGTTTTTTTTTGTTTGCCACTGATTGAAAACGTTTTTCGTTCTTTTTTTTTGATTTTGTAACTATGGAAAAGAAGAAGAATATTAAAGTTTTTGACGGTGAAAAATATAGTGTGTGGAAGATACGAATGCGTGCTTTACTAAGTGAACTCGATGTAATTAATGTTATAGACCGCGAAACTCCGAAATTTATAAATGACGAGTGGAAAAGGGCAGAAGGCATTGCAAAAGGCACGATCGTGGAGTACTTGTCTGATTCCTTCTTAAATTTTGCTAAACAAGAGTATACCGCGAAACAAGTGATTAAAAGTCTTGACAAAGTTTATGAAAGAAAAAGTCTAGCCACTCAATTGGCTCTTCGTAAGAAACTGTTAACATTTAAACTTCAAGGTGACACAGCCCTCTCAAAACATTTTTTAATGATTGACGAGTTATTTGCCGAGTTGGCAGCTGCGGGTGCTAAATTACAAGAAGCGGACAAGATTTCTCATCTTTTTATCACACTACCTTCTTCGTACGATGGCATTGTAACCGCGATTGAAACTTTAGCGGAAGATAATTTAACTTTAGCTTTTGTTAAAACGCGATTGCTTGACCACGAAGTAAAATTAGCAGCTGAGAATCGTGATACAAGTTTAAAAGTTCTTCAAGCAGAAACTCGAACCTCGACCTATAAAAATAAACTTAATTTCGGTACTTCAAATTCAAAGTATAATAAAAATTTCAATCACGGCCCTAAACAAAATTATAAAATAAACAAAAAAACAAATAATAACATAAAGTGTTACCACTGTGGTAGAAAAGGACACACAATAAACGACTGCTTTTATTTCAAAAGAGGAAACTTAAACAAAAATAATAAAAACTATAAAAAGAAAATCGTTCATACAGCTCAGTCTACTGAGCCTTCGACTTCAAATGAAGTTTCTAGTTTTGCTTTTATGGCTGGTGATAATATATTAGAAAATGAATCAAATTTGTCATTTCTCTTGGACTCTGGAGCATCAGACCATATCATAAACAAGGAGGAATTTACTAAAGAGTTCATTAATTTGCAGCCACCAATAAAAATATATATTGCCAAAAATGGTGCATATGTATCTGCCACTAAGAAAGGCAATCTTAGTGTTGTCAGCAATACTGGTGTAGAGGGTACAATCGAAGAAGTTCTTTACTGCCCTGACGTCCCATACAATTTGCTTTCTGTGCGAAAAATGCAACAAGCTGGCATGACAATTATTTTCAATGAGCAGGGAGTAACAATAAATAAAGGTGGTAAAATTATCGTTGAAGGTAAGAGTTTTAATAATTTATTTAGTGTTGATTTTCAAATAAATGATAAAAAAGCATTTAGTACACTAAAAGATAGTTATCAATTGTGGCATCAGCGTTTGGGTCATATTGGAAAATCTAAGTTTTTGGAACTAATAAAGAAAAGCATGGTAAATGATATAAATCAGATTGAGAAGATATCACCCAATGACAATTTATGTGAAGCATGCATAAATGGTAAACAAAGTAGATTACCTTTTGAAAAGGCAAAAATTAAAAATTACATTCAAAGACCTTTATTTATTGTACATTCAGATGTATGTGGCCCAATTACTCCTGCAACAATTGATAATAAGAATTATTATGTATTATTCTTGGACGAGAATACACATTATTGTGTAACTTATCTATTATCTAATAAGTCAAATGTGTTTACAGTTTTCAAAGATTTTATAGCAAAAAGTGAAGCACATTTTAATTTGAAAGTTGCTAATCTTTATTGTGATAACGGGGGGGAATATTTATCTCACGAAATGAAAGAATACTGTGTGCAAAAAGGCATTAGCTATCATTTGACAGTTCCACGAACCCCTCAATTAAATGGTGTATCAGAAAGAATGGTTAGAACAATAACTGAAAAGGCTCGTTCAATGTTGCATGGTGCTAGTTTACCAACTTTACTATGGGGTGAAGCAGTCCTAACTGCCACATATTTAATAAATATGTCTCCAACAAAAGCCTTAAAACAAGACAAAACACCATATGAATTGTGGCATGGTAGAAAGCCTCAAATAAAGTATCTTAAAGTTTTTGGTTCAACGGTTTATGTACATAATAAAACCAGAACTACTAAATTTGAAGAGAAGTCTTGTAAAGCCATTTTGGTTGGATATGGGCCAAATGGTTATAAAGTTTGGGACGTGGATACTGAAAAGTTTGTTATGGTGAGAGATGTAATTGTCGATGAGACAAATTTCTTAGAATCTAGACCTGTTCTAAAAGTAAAAGGAGTAAATTTAGAAAACTCCGATAATAAAACTGATGCATCTGTCTTAAAGCTATTTGAGTCAAAATCAGTAGAGTCTATTGAATCTGAAAACAAACAAAAAATGCCAAAACATACAGAAGAGGTAATTCCTCATAAAATAATAAAATTAGATAATGAGTTAAATAATAAATCAAGTGATAATGATTTTATAGAAACTGAGTTTTCACTTGAAGATAGTCCCTCAAAAATTGAATCTATTGATTCCAGAAAAAGTGATAGAATCAAAAGGCGACCTCTTTTGTATGATGATTATATATTGAGTGCACAGTCTATAGTATGTACAATTCCTACTTCCTATAGGGATATTCAAAATAGTGAAGACAAAGCTAAATGGGATGATGCTATTAAAGAAGAGCTTAATTCTCTTCTGATTAACAATGCTTGGACATTAGTATCTAAGCCTGAAAATAAAAATATTATTGATTGTAAGTGGGTATTTACAATTAAAAATGATGAAAACGGATTTCCTTTAAAATATAAAGCTCGCCTTGTCGCACGCGGTTTTAGCCAAGAATATTTAATAGATTACAACGAAACTTTCGCACCTGTTGCGAGAATTTCAAGCCTTAGATTTATTCTAGCATTTTCAAATCAATTTAATTTACTGGTACATCATATGGATGTAAAGACAGCCTTCCTTAATGGTATTTTAAGAGAGGAAATATATATGAAAGTTCCTGAGGGAGTCGCAAGTTCAAGTAATCAAGTGTGTAGGTTAAACAAATCATTATATGGTTTAAAACAGGCAGCCAGGTGTTGGTTTGAAATGTTTGAAGATGCTCTTAAAGAAAAAGGTTTTAAAAATTCGTTAGTAGATCGATGCATATACATTCTAGATAAAGGACATTTTTCAAAGAATATCTATGTAGTACTATATGTAGATGACCTCGTGATTGCGACAGCCGATAATGAGACAATGGCAAGTTTTAAAAAGTATTTAATGCTTAAATTTCAAATGGTCGATTTAAAAGAAATTAAACTTTTTTTGGGAATACGAATACAAAGAAATAATGAGATATTAACATTAGACCAAAGTTCATACATAAAAACCGTTTTAAATAAATTTAATATGTATGATTGTAAAGCTGTAAGTACTCCACTCGAAAATAGGTTAGATTATGAAGCTCTAAATTTAGAAGCAAATTATGATGCTCCTTGTAGAAATCTTGTTGGATGTTTGATGTACATAATGGTATGCACACGACCTGACTTAAGCACAGCTGTGAACATATTAAGTAGATATTTAAATAAAAACAATAAGGAGCTTTGGCAATGTTTGAAAAGGGTATTACGATATCTGAAAGGATCTATCGATATGAAACTTACTTATACCCGAGGTAGTTATACTGACATTTTGAGTGGTTATGTTGATTCTGATTGGGGAGGTAATGATGAAAGAGATAGAAAAAGTACAACTGGTTACCTTTTTAAATTGTTTGAACGGTGTACTATATGCTGGAGTACGAAGCGACAGCTATCTGTAGCAGCTTCCTCAACAGAGGCCGAATATATGGCTCTATTTGAAGCTGTTAGAGAAGCTCTATGGTTGAGATCATTAGCAATTAGCATTAAAATTATTATATTAGAACCCATTGTTATTTATGAGGACAATAATGGCTGTATAAGTATAGCAAATAATCCAACTAACCATAAAAGATCGAAACATATCGATATAAAATATCATTTTTCCAGAGAACAAATTGAAAAAAATATAATTAAATTATGTTATATTCCTACAGGTGATCAGATAGCTGATATTCTGACAAAGCCGTTGCCAGCAGTAAAATTTGTGGAGCTAAGAAATGGAATGGGTTTAAATAATTAAAAATAAATTATAACCTTGATCAAAAATATATTGATGTATTGAAAACTTATAATGTAAAATTGTTAAAGTCTGGTAAGGTTTTTCTGGGTTTTCCCTTGCCCTTTGCAACAAATGTTGGACTTTAGTTTAATCTCCCAGAATAAAACAAAGAACATTGAAGAAGACACTTTTGTTAAAACTGTAACCTTAAATAAAATGAAACATATCAAATTAATGTGAATTAAGTTTTTTTTTCAGATAAAATATATAATTTTGAAATAATTTATTTAAGTTTAATTAAGATTTAATAAATATAAATTCGAGTTAAAGTTGATTTCTTAAATGAATTTAAGTAGTTTAAAAAAAAAGAAAAAAAAATGTTATTTTGAGTTGAATTAAATTTTTGAAATCCATGTTTAAGAATTATCGTACAAATTTAATTTGTTGATTATAATTTGATGTAATTTAAAATAAGGTACATTTATGAATTTATAATCTTATAATAATATCATGATAAAGGTAATATTATTATCGAACTATTAAAATTCAAACATATGTGAGTTAGTTTTTGAGGGGGCCTGTTGAATTGTAGCTGAATTCAGCAACCCTTACTTTTGTATTTATTGCTGAACGCAGTATACTTTTTCCAAAAACCAACTGTGTGGTGTCTATTTTGTCTTATATAAAATAAAGTCTTTAAAGTGTCTCTTTATTATAATTGTTTGTTTTATTTGATTTGGACCAACACTAACAATTTACATAGTGGTTTTTTCAGAAAATTGAAAATAACAAAATTTACTTTACTTTTTACCTGCTAAGTGAAAATAAGATCTTTTGAGCAACAAAATAAGGGTTTAAATTCACTTTTTTTATTTTTATTTTAAAAACTAAAAGACAGAAGAATTGAAGAATATAAATTAATTTTTAAT
Source organism: Epistrophella euchroma (assembly GCA_947049315.1). NCBI lineage: Eukaryota > Metazoa > Arthropoda > Insecta > Diptera > Syrphidae > Epistrophella > Epistrophella euchroma. Next base: position 45,295,736 of record OX346247.1, read on the forward strand.
TTTCACAAAAAACATTAAACCATATTTTAGCATGTTTTTGCGATTTTTTAGTCAAAAGTCTTAAAAGCTTTTGTTACGATAAATCAAGATCATATTATACGAAATTTAATAAAAGACATTTAAAAAAAAATGTGAAAACCTAAATCGTTGTGTTTTGTTTCCGACTTTATCGTCAACAGCTTAAAAGATTTTGAAAATAAAAATGTTTCAAAATTGCAGACAATCAAAAATCAAGCCCAAAAAAAAAATCAACTGAATTATATAGATAGGTCCCAACAATAATATGTACACACCTATTCAATTTGTATGACGGTATCTCAATTGAAACTGTATACATACCCTCAAAAATGAATAGATGCACTGGCGAAATTCACTTGCTTTCAAGTAGGTACGCCTTAATATATACACTTCACGATGTTAATGTTTATTTTTTTTTTGGTTTAATCAACCCACGCAACCAATAATAATCTTTCAAATAACTTGATTCTCGTAACCATTTAATTGTTACCAATAATGGTTTCCGTACCAATGGAGTTATCGTTTAAAGGATAAGTGTAACCTGTTGTCAATTATATTATAATACATCCAAATCCAAACCTTCAGTCTTACATCAAAGTAAAGAACTTAAAAACTAAACAAATTCAAAATGTTCAAATTTGTGTGTTACTCTTCCAATTCTTTAAAATTTTCTAACTAACTAATCCCCTTTTTTTAATCTTAGTTGCTCTGTGATCTTTAGCTGCTTCCAAGCCAAGTCTCCTTGCAGCCAGTCTACTTGCCCACACAGCTCCATCAAGAATCTGTTTTTGCCAATATCAGCTGTATCTAACCAAAGCAAGCCATACGATCGTTCACGGCCAAGGTCAAGTTGTGCAACCGATAGTTGCACCAGTGGTTAACACTTATGCTGGCTGTCGTACCTCTAGTCCGAACTTACTCAGTTATTGCTCGTTCGGTTCCATTGACTTAAGCCGCGCCTCTGACATACGCTGACGCTACCACTGCTGATGTTGCTGCCTCAGTGCATTTATTGCTGATTCGTCGCCATTGACCTATACGCCTAAACTGGTTGGTAAGAAGTTATTATATGGCATCGCGGCCGGTTGTTGCAGTTAAAATTGACGATTTTTGAATATTCTTCTGGATTTTGGTTTATCTTTTGTCAATAAAAATTTATGGAGATGTTCTTCAGTAAGTTCACAAAAAATATTGCTTTTGTCATTTTATTGAATAGAATCGATCATAATAATTGATTCTTTTGTCTTTCTTTTGAAATTATGATTTCCTGGTTTTTTTGAAAGAAAAAATAATTACCATCTTCATAGAAGAATCTGCATACGATTGAATTTCAAATAATTTAAGCGGAATAGTGCCTTTAACTATTATTTTTTTTTCTATTAGGTCTCAAATATGCTAATCGAGATCTAATGTGTAAACCACAATAACGGTTCTTGACCAAAAAAATAAACTTTAATTGTTTGTATGAATTTATGCTAACTACTTTCATAATTTAAAAAGTTAGCAGTTCTTCCCAATCTCATCAAACAACTTTTACTACTAAAGTCATTACATTACATTTATAGTGTGGGATTTCCAGCACACATTATCTTTTTTATTGTTATGCGTTTGTTTTTAAATTCTGTGAAATGTTTCTTGAACTATTTTTTTTTATTCCTAAAGGAATGTTACTAGATAGTTTAATAGTATTTGTAAAATAACTTTTACTTCTAGCTCTTAGGTTAAGCTAAAAAGTTACAGAGTCAAAGGAGTATTTTTATGTAAAAATTTAGCAAGGGAGGCCTGTTTCCCTCCTTTAGAATAGGAAGAGCAATTTAAAAAAAAATGACATAAAATAGAAGAAAACATTCTTAACAAGGGCAACACATATTGTATAGCTTTTCTAAAAACCATAAATCTATTCTACTTCTTAGCGTATGGTATGTTTGTGATTCATGACTTCAGGACCATCAACACAAAAGTACTAGATACATCTACCCGAGCGTTGAACTTGTCGAGTTGTAGAAGCTGAGTAAGGTCAATGATTTTTGAGTTCATCTCCAGATGAGCCCTGAAACCAAAGGGCGTTCAAAATCCCCTCACCCTACCCTTCCTTTCCGTTCATCCCCTCCCACGATGGAACAGCGACAGTTGTCCAACGTTACCTCTCCTGCTTCAACGCTCCTCAACGGTATGACGTTGTCCGGCGTTCCTACCATCACTCCCCTCCCGACATTACGGCGATGACGTTGTTTGCCTCATTCCCAGGTCGGTCGGCGTTTCAGCTGTCCACCATTCCTTTACCTTATTTCCTTTTTGCAGAACAGCGATGATGCTGATGTATGCTACTCCATCCTTCCTTCGACGGTATGGCGATGACGCTGTCCAACGTTCCCATCATACTCCCACACAGGCAATACGGCATTGACGCTATCCGCTACTGCTTCCTTCCCTTTCGACGGTATGACGCGGGACTACAGCTGTCCGACGTTTCCTTCACAATTTCCCTCCTTTACAGTATTGCGTTGACGTCGTCTGTCACTCTTCTCACATCATTTCTCTAATTACCCGAATTGGGCTGGATATCTAAAGCGGCCCATACACACAACACTTGTTTCGATACTGGTGTCGGTGTACTCAAATGTAGTATGTGAATGGGCAAGTGTCTACACCGATTTCGGTGTCGAACACGTTGTCAAATGTGTTGCGTGTATGGCGGAAGGCCACACTGGTGTCATGACACCGGAGCACACACTTGTGTTCTGTGTATGGGCCGCTTAAGGTGTTATACGACCCGTGCCGATGATCAGCCTGGCTGAGGGCCCAATTTAAAAATAGCTCAGTCGTTAACAGAGTATCCGGATACCTGGCGACCTTCTGGCCAAATATCAGAATTAAGCGTCGTGTCAAAAAAAAAACTTCAGTTGTAAATTTAAAGGACACGAACTCCTGTTTTCTTTATTTTCCTTTTGACATTCAAGCATTTAAGCATTTCGAAATTAGTTTTGAAGTCTTTTGAATTGGCGATAGTGTCTTGAATGGCAGTTTCGAGACGTAAAATGTAGACTTTCTGTAAACGCGGACAGGATATTCCCTACTAATTAACGGAACCTAAATCAACTGATGGCTGTTTCAGGTGGATAAGTTGTGTTTCCTGATGAAGAATCAGAGAAAATATATTTTTTTTTGAAGAGGAAGCATCTGAACGAGTGATGGGGTCATCAAAAACATGGACATAAGTGACATAATTTAAAAGTTAGTAGCAAATTATGAAAATTAATGGATAACTTTAGAATATCAACTTTATAAGACAATAATTTGGATGTGATGCAGAGATACACGCACGTTGCCAGAGGGGAGAGGGGGGCTTGAGGGGCTTAAGCCCCTCCCGAAATGATTTTAATATAAGGAAATCCTTTTTGCAAACGGTGACACTTTTAAGGGGTAATTTTTCGTTGCGGTTTTCGTAAGCATTTCGTTGTCATGTTGGACACCAACTAAAAATTTCAACCACTCCTCAAAATTTTAGGCTTCTTAACGTACCTCTTAAAAAGATAAAAATCAATAATCTCCAAAAATTCATATAACCCTTACCTGCCCCCAATGGCTCCATGTGCACATAATTTTTAATTTGTGCACATCTGTGGGACAAAACCTTTCTAACGGTATACCACTCATGTACTTCCGTTGAGTATTAACGGAGAAAAGTGTACCGTAAGTTTTTCCCAAGCGTATTAATATATAGAAGATGTCACGTGGCTCTGGCTATTCAAAAATACTTAAAACCCCTTAGTGCGTGCGTTTTGGACTCTCATTCCGGCCTGAGATCGATAAGCTATAGTTGTTAAATTCAATATTTAACTTAAAGCAATCAAAGCAGCGACAACAACAATCTAATTATTATAATTGCATCATGCTTTTAATTCTTAACAATTATAAACTCAAAATACAAACCAATATTGCGTTTTTAGAATTTATATCTGCGACTATAGCAGAAGTTGTACGCAGGTGTACCTTGCTCACAGCAATAATTATTTATCTTTGTTCTGAAGAAATGTAACGCCGTATCAAGCACCAACTAGGTATACCGAAGGCCAACAGTAATACATTATGCCTTTGTTTTTATTTTTCGCCAACCTTTCGATTCAAATCGAAAAGCCATTTGAACAAGCCGGAACTAGAATAGAACGACTACCAAACATAAAGCCAAAACAACAAAATTTCAATGGAGACAGTTCTGGTTTGTTATTTAAATCATTTAAACTTATAACGCTTATTTACATGCTGTTTGCGGGAGTATTATTAAGGGGAAGGAGATTTCGTGTCCAACCACCCGTTCAGGAACGTTATCGGTTTTACCATCCACTGGCATAGGCGAGTGGTGCAGCAGCATAGCTAAGATGAGCTGGAGCAGCAGCGTAACTGACGTGAGCTGGAGCAGCAGCATAGCTGATGTGAGCCGGAGCAGCAGCAGCATAGGTACTCACTAAGGGAGCAGCAGCAGCATAGGTTTGGACCAATGGAGCATGAACTGGAGCAGCAGCGTAGGTCTTCACAACTGGAGCGACAATTGGTTCAACGACATTAGCTGAGTTGTGGACAACAGTGGAGCTTTGGTGAGAGACAGCAGTTGGGACACTCTTGACCACAGAACCGACATGAGCCACACTGTGTTCCTGGACAATTGGAGAAGAATATACCACTGGTGAACCCACAAGTCCTGGACGGGCAGCAGCTACAGCAAGGAGAACAGACAACACCACCTAAAAGTCAAGCAAGGTAAAGTCGTTTAGAAAAGAAGTGTCTTTAAATTGGGACACCTTGAATCTTGATAGGCAAAACTTACCAACTTGAACATTTTGATTGATTTAGTTATTTTTTCTGTTGAAAAAGGAGGTCTGTGTTGACTTGAAATTCGTAGAATGAACTGATACCAATTCCTTGCGAAATGTTGCTATTTATACAGAAAGGTTTCAATTGCTGTATATCCAAGTAAGGTACTTACGCTTGCGTACTTTACATAATCTCATTACTGTCTACGAGTCTTGTCTTGAAGTCCATAATGGCTTTTGTGTTTGAATTGACAAAAAAAAAAAAAAAAAAAACTAGATTTAGCGTTTCTGGTTATGAGGCGTGAATAAGTATATCAATTGGCCATGATTTATTGTTTTGTCATAAGCCAACATGGACTCATGAAGTTCGCCGGCCTCCGATTTGCTTTGGTTACCTATACTGGTGTCTATGTGACGTCTAACATGTGAGTGGGTTTGCTGATTTTATCTTATTTCATTCATAAAAAAAAACATAAATAATTGAGTATGTACCTAAAAGTTCGCTAGGCCAAAAATGTGTGTTCCTTTGTAAAAAAATGACATACCTTCAGTTTCGACTTAAGATTTTTATCAGGCCTTAGATATTACAAAAATATCTTTTTGTGGTGTTCAAGTGTGCTGGATTTTTTGGAGGTGAAGTGCACATGGTACTTCAAAAAAGTATGCTGAATGAAAAATTAATATTTGACTAAATCCTAAAACACGATAAATTGCAGAAAAATGAAATAGGCACTCAAAGAAAACCGGTGAGGTGTAAGATACAAAAGCTTTCTTGTTCCTACCTTTTTGTAGTGAGTATTTGTTGAAAGTAGCATCAACACATTAACATCAAGAAACTACTTTGAACTAAAACTATTTTAGTTCGCTTCTATAAATCGTATATTCAATGTACATAGATGGATTTGTACTTCCATTCCATTTTTAATTTTTTCCTTACTTGAATTAATATTCTGTTCAAAGATAGTTCTAATAAATACTTGATTTTCTATATAATATTATATTTTTCTGTACTGGCACAAAAGTTTTTCCATCTAGAGAAAAATAGTTCAACATTATTATGCTAAGGAAGGAGTTTGGCTCATAAAATTTTAACTATAGACAAAAATATTTACTAAGTATGTTAGACCGAGAGCCATTGATCAGAAAAGCTGAAAATTGTTTAACCATTAGTTTGTCGATTAACGGTGGTTGTGTTTGCCACATGCTAACAACCAAAAGACGTTTCAAAAATGATGAAGAAACAGATTTCAAACAAGCTGCGATTTGGTGAAATAAAAATATTTAACTAGACTAGAACAGTTTCACAAAAAAAAAAAATTTGCAAGTCAACTGAAAATTTTGCGATGGAAAAGTTCTGAGCGACCCATACACACAACACAAGTGTGTGCACCGCTGTCATGACACCAGTGTGGCCTTCCGCCATACACGCAACACATTTAGCAACAGCGCACAAAAAATCAAAAGATTTTGATTTTCTTGACACCGTGTTCGACACCGAAATCGGTCGACACAAGTGCTGTGTGTATGGGCCGCTTTAAGGTATAGCTTTCGACTTAAAAATGTTTAGGTACCAACATTTTAAGTATATACAAGGTGGGGGTGGGGCGAAAGGTATGGACCGGTTTTGACCGGCTGGCACTCGGCCTGTGGTTGTGGTGGGAAAAGGGGAGGGGTCTCGTTGTGGCAGTGAGAGAGTCTAGTTTTCCAGTAGCAACCATGATTTGGACGGGAGAGTATCGTGGGTTTGCTGTTAGGACTTTTTTTTGAAAATGGCCGTTCTGTTATCGCCACGCAGAGAGCCTTCCAACAGCACTTGAATATCCCTGTTGGGCTAGGACATTGGAAAACACTGGTTCAACAGCAAATCCTTCGGAAATTGGAAGACCCAGACCCAGAGGATAATGGGCGAACCGTCACTGTCACCGCTGAGCGCTATGTGACAATGTTGGAAGAGAACGTCTACATCAGGACTAGCTTCAGTAAGAAAGAGAGAGCGTTGAACGATCCCATATATGTCATCTCAAGTGCAGCTTATAGCGAGTAAAAAAGTTAAAGTTGAGTCAACTTTTGCTGCAGCGACTTCTCTTGCTGCAGCTACAGCTACACATTGTAGCGCTGTACTATTTTCGTATCTTTCAACTTTGACAGTGCTAAATGCTGCAGCTGCAGCTTCACCATTGTGTTCAGCCAGTAAAGGAAAAAGTTTTAAAACTTCGTCCACATACCCTGGAAGAACTTAAGGACAGAATCAGAGAGGAACTTACGGCAATACCCATCGAAATGTGCAGAAGAGCAGTTGAAAACTTCAGAATTCGCCTTCAAGAGTGCATCGCGGCTGACGGCCGCCACCTACGTGATATCATCTTAAAAACTTAATGTAAAAAAATTGATTCTATACTGAATTAAACAATATAAACATAATTTCTGTAAGTTGATTTTTGTTTTTGTTTTATATCCCTTTAAAACCGGTTCATACCTTTTGCCCCACCCTGTATTTTTAAATCAATTAAATTTAAATAAAATACCTACCAGCCGGAATATTGCATTTTTAAAAATTATGTAGCATCTTTTCAAATCTTAAAATATAGGAGAAGCCTTTATTAATGGCTTTTACCCTTTTTTCCTACAAAAGAGTAGCTCGTATACTCATTTAAGCTTTTTGAAATCGTAGAAGTCGGTTTCGATTAAAATTTAATAATTTTTGAATTTTCTTAGAAATCTACATACGTGCAGATCTGCCCTTGGAAAATTGAAGGCCCTGGGTTTTTAAAGAATATATTTACCTCCTCAATACAGTTTTTGACTAGCCCAAAAATGGACAAAAATTGTCGTATAAAAATGCCTTGAAAAAATGTCCAGATTGTTCCAATTATAATTACCATACAAAATTAAATGCTTTAATATTCAAGCTTACTACTTACTTTATATGGCTTAAAACTTAAAAGTGTGTTTTTGAGGATGGAGTGTTGTATAAAAATAATTTCATTTCTTTAGAAATATGGATTATAGATTAGGAACGCTATCTTGGTTTTTAACAACCTTATGGCAGTCAAAAGAACCTTTGAAAATTGCGAGCGTTAGTGGATATAAATTATTTCTGATTATTCTTGATAGCAACTTTAATTAATAGAGCTCAAAAATTTCATCAAAATCGAGAAAGACGTTCATATTTACACAAAAAAAAAATTAAGAAGCCAAAATTTCGACTCAAGAAAACCTGTGAAAAATTGTTAAAAAAATCGTTATCTTTAATGTTTTCCTAGAACTTTATCCGAGCGATTTTACATTTTTTAAGGAATGGACGTATCCAGTGGAAAATTGTAGACTGTGCATACGAATATAAAGCATGCTGTTGCTTTGTTACAAACTAACATTTCTGATTTTTAATTGTTCTGTTTTATAGAAAACTTTTGTCTCTTTCCTGCACCCTAAAACAAATGTCTGCGAAACAGCATGGTATGGCGCAATCGTAACAAAATAGATTCCGACACAAAACACCACTCCACAACACATCACTCGAGATAAGTTTGGTTCCGGCTCAACATCGAATGACACGCTTCTAATACAGTTAAAATGTTCATTAATATCTCTTAATGAAAAGGATGTAAAGACCTCGAAGATAGTAATAGTGACATGTAGTTCATGAAGAACCAGAGGGTAGCGACTTACAACTCTCATCTTTATGCGTGTCTACAGGAATGGAGATATATATTCAGTTTGTTTATTTACGAACCCGGCTACACTAAGATAGGAGGCACTTTTAGGATACGAGATCTATACTCTTTTCACTTTCTGTTTTATTTGGCAGAGGCGAGAATTTTTTCCCACAGCCACGACCTTCGCAGTGACAGTACTATCTATGTAGGGCCGGCGAAAGACATTAGGGATATAGTTTATCTTAGTTAGAATCTTACTAGGCAAACATTTTAAGGGAACAACAGTTTTTTTCATTTTGTTCAGTGTTTTTTTGAAGACCTGTATCTTTGTAAAAAGTAGTCGCATTCAGATGAAACAACAAATAACGTTCTAAAACTTTATGTGTTATTGAGAAATTTCAGTAGATGATTTTTTTTGCGTAACCGTAAAAACCAACAAAAGACAAACATTTCAATTAATTTTTTTTTTATTAAGAGCGTCATTTTCTTTGTACATTTGCGTTGTGAAGCAATACTAAAGGTGCAACAATATTCAATTCTAAGAACGTGTTTATTTAACTTTAATTAAATTTTTTCTCGCCCTAAAATTTTTTTTGTCGAAAAATATCTTAATTTGAATGAAAAAAAGAGACTCTCCATTCTAGTCACCGAAATCGCAAAAACGAATGAAGACACATAAAGTTTAGAGGAAGTTTTAGAACAATTATTTTTTTTTTTACCCTTCATCGGTAATTGAAATGATTAGAATAAATAAATTATCAATTAGAATACTTACTTTGAAAACAAATGGTTCACTTAGGCGTATAAGTACTTTTTTTGTCTTCTTGTCTTTGATTTTGTAAAAACGACTTTTCATAAATTTTTAGTAAATCTTTCACTTCTTTACAAAAATTGATTGCAAGACCACAACTGACAAATTAAATAATTTTTAAACGAGAGTAAAAACTGGAGGAATGGGTTCACAATTTCACATCGGACCAGATAGCCATTATTATTGCTTATGTTTAAAAATTTTCAATTATTAAGCGTTTTATGAAAACACAAAATACATTTTTGAATTTTTAATACTGCGTAACTTATGAATTCTTAAAAAAAAATTTTATTTCGAAGGAAACAATTTTAGTTGGTCACTGCCCGAATTTTTCTCTTTTGTCGGCTGTGGTCCTATGCACTAACTCTTTTAGGCTAAACACGCACTTGCGATTTCGATCGCGTGACTATTTAGTCGCAAAAAAAAGAACAAATGAGTTTCAATGTGAGTGACCGCACTTGCGTTCGAGGAATTGCGACTGAAATTTGTTCCATTTTTCGAGTGACGCAATTGTCGCAAAACAAAATGAAACAAATGCAACTTACATGTGTGTGACTGCACTTGCGATTTAAATTTCTGAGATTTAAAAATCGTAGTCGCGGAAAGAAATAATCATGCACGCACTGGCGATTGTCAGTCGCGCGATTTTTCACTCGCAAGAAATGAAACACAATGCTTCCCGTTCTAAACTAGCTCAAACCGAAATTCCGTTATGAAGCAGGTAAAAAATAATCCAAGATCTGTGATATGCAAAATTCTACCGCCTTTGAATACAAAATGTTTTTTCTAAAAACCAACTATCCTCAATATTTTAATAAAAAGTAGAAACCCTTCAAAAGTAGAGCCCGTGGCGTAACGGTTAGTGCATTGGACTGTCATGCCAGGGGTCTGGATTCAATACCAGCCGCTTCCACCTTAAGTTTTTTTGAGGGATACTATCTCTTGCGAGGAAGTGACAATTCCTCCAAGAGTGTCCAAGAGTATTAAAGTGCCGCTCACCAGCCGTTCGGATTCGGCAATAAACTGAAGGTCTCCTCCATTCCTGCAGACATGCACACAGAATCGGTTAAGATTTGTAAGTCACTAGGCCCTGGTTCTTCATGAGCCATTGTGACACTAAATATATTTTATTTATAACCCTTTAAAAGTCCAATTAAATATTGCCAAATCTACTACTTGGCTGATTTATTTCAGTAGTATTTAGAGTTTGTATTATAATAACCTTTTACTGACCCCAGAACATTTTTATATTCATCTGAAAAATAAAGTCCCCATAGAAAAGTCCATTTCAAAACTATATTTAATTAAACTCATTTTCGGCCTTGAAAAATAATTTTTTAAGTTCAACATATTAAGCGCTTATACGACGTAAAATAAGAATAATATTTATATTAAAACCAAAGTTTCATATGTTTTAAATATTAATAAAAATTAGTAAATAAAAATAAATATATTAAAATAAAAATAAATTGAAATACAAAATTGCTCCAAAAACAAAAAAATTATTAAATGTTGTGATTTTTACTTAAAAATTTTGTTTATATTCTACTATTCTTAATTTTGAAAAGCACAAAATAATAATCAAAATGAATTTTGCTAAGGAAAGCAACAATTATATGAAAGACGCGGCATGTCATTACTGTATCTGTTGGATCTATATTATTTAATTTAAATTTTGCTTTCTGTCTGAAAACTATGGTTTGGTTAGGAGTAGTGTCTCAACAACATAAAACCCATCTTTTATTCAATTATCCTTCATTATTGCTATGTAGATTACCTCCATCTTATTTGGTCGGGTTTATGGTCTAATTTGAATTAAATTAATTTAAATTATAGAATTCGAAAATAAAAAAGCTTCTAAAATATACAAAAACAAATAAAATATTTATTTATTCAATAATAATAGAGAGCATAATAATAAAAATACAATACCCTAACTTTTCACCAGACCCAAAAATAGCACAATCGAAATAAATTAAAAGAACTCATTGTGGTTTACTGGTTTTCCGATTAATGCACATGTTTGCCTTAAATTAATCTATTTTTTGTTTTAAATTAATTTATTACATAATGTTAGCAACCCTCACTTATCAGAAAAACTATTTAAAACCAAAACAATATTTAATGTCGATAATGAACTTTCTAAAGCAATATAGATCCATTTTACTAACCCACACCAATTTGTATTCCCAGAACACCTTTCAAATCAAAACAACCTAATTAAGTAGCCAATTCAACATACAGAAGCCGAAGTAGGTACAAGTAAAAGGTACATATTACTAATTGATTGGTCATCATCCATTGACCATTATTTTAAATTCGTTTATATCTTGAAATTTATTAAGACCTCGCCATCTCTGCCAGTGCACGCAATCTTTTACAAAAATACAAAAACCTATTAATTTTATTTTTATTGTAATGAATGCCAATGAAGGGATAATAGAGCCATCAACACGTTTCTTGATCTGAGTCAATTAACATTAAGCTTAAGAGAGATATCATTTCTTGGTTAAAAATATATTACAATCCATTTATACAATTTAAAGTCACTTCAACAGTTTTTTTTTCTTTCACGGTCATGCAACTTGATAAATTTCGTTCATTTTTTTTTTAATTGAGTTTTCGGAGTTTTAGAGTTTTTTATTTGTTTGTTTTTAATCTAAACAAGATTTTATGAATGACAGCAAGTTTATGTTTTTATTTTGGTTTATTTTATACTTTGCTTCCAAAAACTGAGAATGTTTACCAATTTTAATGAAAGGAAAATAGGCAGTTTTGGACGTTTGCGGTCATTGATGAAATTAAATGAAAGGTCTGACACATAGCAATACTGTATTATGGATGATGGGTGTTAAATTGCATTTCATTTATAAAAAAAGATAATTTTCAAAATTGAAATCACTCTAAAGTAGTCTAAAGCGTTGCGGGCGTATATTAGCCTTTTTGGAGCATTATTGAAACTCTGATGTGATGGGACAAAATCAGAATAAAAGGCAAAAAGAAAGTTGAACAAATTTTTAATTCGGTTTTCTTATTTTCTGTACTTTTTGTCCTTTTAGTAAATATTTCAACGCCAAAAGGATCCATATATTTATAAAATAGAGTAACAAAACAATGAACGAAAACAAACAATTTTTTTTTATTCAATTCGATATTTCAAAGTTCCATTTAAGAATTCATCGCACAATCTGACAATGTTTGTGTTCAGTAAATTGCGTAAAGATGGTGACCAAATAAAATCAAAATGGTTGAATTTGTCTGCCGATATTCCATAAACACCAATTGTCGATGGCAAATTCTTATAAAGCTCATGAACTGCCTTGGCAGTGGCTAATGCATCAGTACGGCTATAATGTAAAATAATCGGCATCGAAATTTTTGTTAAATTATATCCATCCGGTTCAACTCGATGATAGAATTCAAGATTTCCTTCTAAGCCACGATCATAAGAAACAAAATCACCTGATTTCAGAATTTGGAGAAAATGTTCAATTTGTATTGTCCCACACCAAATATTTCTGCCATAAGTTCCAGACATTTGGCATTATTCTCTGAATTTATAGAACATTTCTGTAGAAGTTGTCCTTGAGGAAACGACTCCAACGTTTTAGCTTTGATTTTAGTCTTCAGAAAAATAAATAAAGATCAGTTACTTTTTTTATAGATAAGTTATGCAAATGCAAACTTACCTTCACGAACCGTTTAACTAAATTTATTGTATCAGGGGAAAATTTTGTAAAACCTTTTAGAAAAACCAAAGGTGCCAGAGCTTGAAACAGTAAAACACGATCATCGTATTCCGGCCGCATCGTACAAAGTGCCAGCAAAGCTGTGGCTCCTTGTGAGTGTCCAATATATATTAATTGATGAAATGCAGTCACATCGCGTATCTTATCAATTGTAGCCGAGATATCATATACACCGACTTCATGAAAGCTGAATTTCCAAAATAATGGGTCTTTAACTGGCAACGAGGTATGATTTCGACTTTGAACTGTACCTCGGGTGTTTATGAGCCAGACATCATAGTCACTCGATGCAAGCTGAAAAGCTATAACATGATTTTTATTAAATTAATTCTTTAAGGTAGTTTGTCCGTGATAATCTCAGTGAATTTTTGAATGAATTAAATGAAACAACTTTTAAAATATTCCTTACAATCATGAGAGTGTTTAAAGATATTAAATATTTTTAGAATCAACGAGTTTTAAAAGTCTCTTAAGAACATTCTTTTAATTTCTATCATATAGACACTAAAGAAGAAATAACAAACATTTAAAAGACAAATTCACAGTTCTTTCATTTTAACGGTCATACATTATTAAGATCCCGGACCCGGACATCAAAAGTGAAAAGTATCTATTTATATTTTTATACATATATGTATGCGTTAAATCAACATTGTACATAATCCTTCTTACCCAGACTATTTTCAACTCCAAGTATGACGAAACTTAACGAAGATGTCAGCAAGCCATGCACCAGAAGGACTGGTTGATGCCCAGGCTTCGGAATTCTATATAAAATCAATATATAACCATCTTCAGTTCGAACTTCATATGTTTCACAAGGTAAATTAGCTTTTTTAATCCATTCGTCCTAAAAAAAAAGTTCCGGTCAGAAGTCAAAACTTATAATTAATAATTAATTAAGATTGGGTATACTAACTGTCTTCAATTTTGCTTTGTTTTCAATATCTCTATCATAGTGATCAACTTTTTTTCGAAAAATATTCCACGGCCATTGAAAATTATTTCCAGCCTGCGTAGAGTGTGGAATTATTATTAATAATACGGAAATATAAATAAGTTGTTGTGGGTTAGTCTTAAAAAACATTCTAAATGTATAAAGTTCGTGCAAATAGGCTTTTGGTAATGTTAAGATCTATTAGTGGAAAAATAATTACCGTAGCGTTTTAAAAATATAATTTGGTAAAAAGTAATGATTGTGTCATGCACCAATAACTTAAGTTATACTTCCGGTTATATGATTTATTAAAAATAAACTAGCACTTTTTTTATCATTAACTGGTTTGTTTCCTTGGCTGCAAGATAATCATTTAAATTGATAGTAATTGGCTACTTTCTTAAAAAGTGTACTTAATTATACGTCTCTGTTAGGCGCCAGTTATAGTTTTCATTTAAAATCATCATTGAAAATTTGTAATTTAATTTTTGGGGCGTATAAAATGCGAAATCAGTGTTTATTTTGATGCGACTCTATTAATAATTATTGCCAAAAAAATTGCATTTTAGCCCAACCTTTCATATTAATTGACTTTAATTATTTCAATGATTGTACTTACCTTATCATTGATCAATGAAAAAATGAAAGACATTTCATGAGAACGTTCGGGGCGAAATGAAATTTTTTTTGGCCAGATGTATTAATTAATTCATAATATTTATTTTGGCACCAAAATAACCATAGATTTTGCATCCTAAACATCTTAAAATAAATCGCTAAAATTTTCAATGATGAATTTCAATGATAGCTATAACTGGCGCCTTAATTAGCATTCATTTAAGATTAGGCGATATTGAAGTTAATAGCAATTTTTCTTTGTCCAACTTCAAAGCTTACCGAGCAAATATACAAGTTGTCCCACAGTCACCGTTGCAGATAAACACCATGGATTTTGAGGTAATTTTAAGTCGAAATGGAAAAACCTAAGAGGTAATTTTATCGTTTGCGCTTTCTTTTCGACTTAAAATGCATATGATTTAACTTTTCTAACTTTGCCAAACTGCAACTGATTTTTCAATTTTTTTTTTTTGTATTAACGCAAGAGCAGTTAGCAGTTAGCAGTTTTTATCCTCTTTACATTTTTTTTATTCGTATAACGGATTTTCTGCAATTTATAACTCGAGCCTTTTTTCTTTTTAGGTTGTTTTTGGCTTTGTTTTTTTTTTATTTTAAAGTTGGAAAAGTGAAAACCCAAAACAACCAATACTAGGAACACAAAGTAAAATTCCTTTTTTTTGAACGAGTCAATAATAAGACAACAAAAAAAAAAAAATAAATTAATACCGAATTAATTTGAGACAAAAGAAAAATCAATTCAAATTAGAACCATAAAAGTAGAATATCATTTTTGAAAAAGCATTTGATTGTTAATAAGCGCAGTAATTTTGGTAAAATAAAACACCCCATTTGCTGTATGCCTTAAAAGTTAAATTTGGAAATTTGTTAATATGACATGAGTTTTAGAAACTTTACTGATACCCTCATTCCCAGCCCATTTGACCTTAAAATTATTATTTTTTTTTTTTTGGGGTCAGACAGTATCTCCAGTTCTAAAATCCAGAAAAACCAAAATCCAGGAAACCCATAATCCCGCAAACCCAAAACCCAGAAAACCCAAAATCCCGAAAACCCAAAATCCCGAAAACCCAAAATACAGAAGACCCAAAGACCCAAAGACCCGAAAACCCAAAATCCCGAAAGGCCAAAATCGCGCAACGAAAATTGAAAAATTAATATTTTCTTTTATTTTTTTTTAATAAAAAAAAATACTTTAAAATCGTCTGTTAAACTTTTATTGAATAAAAAGAAAACAATCCTTTATAACAAATAGAGAAAGTACAACAATAAATGTTAGGAAGTGTAAGCAAATCATACATATTTAAATTTTAATAAATTCCTTTTAAAAAATTTATTTCTTTTATTTTTTTTCTCGGCACGAGTAGATAACTTTGGTATCAAAAATTGATACAGGTTTTTTGTAGAGGGGTCAAAAATAAACATTTTTTTCATTTTGGAGAGGGGTCTACTCGCCCCCCTCGGAGGTAGGGGCAATTTTAGAAAAAATGACTCAAATAGAAAAAAAAAATGTAAAAAAAATAACTTACAATAAAATACTATACCTGTTTTGAAAGCCGGAATTTTGTTCTTTAATCCTAAATTTAAATTAAATTATTTACGTCAATAATTTAAAAAAAATTCACATGCAAACTCATAATTTTGATCAAAAAAAAAAATGAAAAAATAAAAATAAATAAAAATAAGACCAATGCGTATTTCAATAATTTTAAATCGAAGACAAAACATCGAATGGTTTTATTTCTACTAGTTTTTGGGAAAATCGGAAATAACTAAAACTACTTTTTTATGAGATTTTTGTTTATTTGTTGTTGCTTACGTATTATACAGTGCCAGCAGCCAGCATTACGGAGTATAAACAATGAGGTATGTAACCCCCTGCTTGGCCCACTATACGATTGGGTTAGGTGTGATGTTCGGTGTATGCAAAGTTTGTTTTGCATTTAAAGAATCTGAATTTAAAGAAACTTTGAATATATCCTATGTATAAAAAGTGAAGTAGGATTTTTTGGTAAATTCTAGAATTTCATTATTTCGGCCTTTAACGGTAACATATTCACTGATTGCTCTCTTAGGTGAAGAGCAAATTACATGCCTCGAAAAAATTATCTCTGGCGAAAAACAAAATATAAGAAAATTCTACACGATGAAAGAGAAAAAAACGGCAGAGTACGATAACTTTGGCGCCTAGGTTTCCTGGATTTTGGGTTTTCTGGATTTTGGGTTTTCGGGATTTTGGGTTTTCGGACGATTTCGGTTTTCGGGATTCTGACTCTCTTTTAAAAATATTTGACGATAGCCAATAACAACAACGCATAATACAGCTTCTTTAACTTAAACTTCATCCAGTGGAGTTCCCGCTTTGTATGTTTTGACGACTTATGTTCTTGACAAATGATAATTATCTTAAATTACTTAAAAGGGTCAAGGCTCATAGGTACACACGTTTTGATTTGAATATTGTCTCCCACTGTCGGGGTGATCAAGTCTCCCAGTTTGGCTGAATTGGTAAAAAAATAAAAATTTATTTTGTGCACATAGTTAAACTTCAGTTGCATAAAAATCTTCATAAAATAATTGGGAACATAAAAAAATAACTTGTTGTACTTACAACATAAAACAATACCCTAGACAAAATCGACAATACTGTACGAACTAAAAAAAAACAAACTAAAAACTTTCATGGTGTTCTCTCTCTCTGAGTTAAATAACGTCTGGTATAGAGATAGGCGCATTGATATGATAGTAAAAATACTTGTAAATTCTCCCAAATGAGCTATTTTAACTCTTTTGCATATAGAAGTTTAGGGGGGGAATCAAGTCTCAGAGGGCTCCGTATTCTCAGATATATAAAAAACACAATTCTCACAAAAATTCTTCGGTTTTGCTGTGAATTGTTCATAATTCAAATGGAAAAGTTCATACTTGGAATTTCCAACAACAATTCTAAAGCTAACGATTTTATGAATGCTATTTCATGCAGATAAGGATTTGGTCATAAAACCAAGAGAAAATTTTATGAATTCTGTTGTTATTCATATGAATATTTCATAAAAATTAACGATTTTGGCTAAATGATCGCCATTCATAAAAAGAATGTACAATAATTTTTTTCAGTGAAGAAAGAAGGGGAAATGAAATCTCCCCGGTCAACAAATTCAGGAGATTTTTTTGACGTTTCTCTTCACACTACGTTTGTGTGCGTTCAACCAAATGTAGTTTAAAAGGAAAATAAAGAAAATCTCCCCACAATTTCCCTAGTAAAAAACACAATTTTCCCGGGTACTTATATAAGAAGTAAGTTAATAAAATGAAGTTCAAATTTAGTCACAAATTTACATTCGCAATTTCAAAATGTGAAAACCATTTTCTTAATTAAAAATATACAAAGCAACTTCACAGACAATTAAAATGCGTATGTTGGATTTGTTGATTTGTAAGCTTAATATAAACTAGCTAAAATTCTAACTTTTTAGTCAAGTATTTTTTCAACCTCAACTACTTATTAAGAATATACAGTGGGTTGCCAAATTAATAGGGACATCATTATTTTTCATGATTTTAAAGTTTATGAACTTAAGAGTTTTAGATAACTTTGATTGATTTATCTTTCAGGAATGCAGTCAGACTCTTGGCTTTGTAACAGGCTTCCGATTTACGCATAAAAATATAGGGTTCGCCATTCCGAAAAATTCTGTGTCCTGGGGTAGAAGTCGACTTTAAAGTTCTTACTTTTTCTGGCCATTTCTCATGGTCCCTCGACAATATAAGGGCTTACCGGATGGTTAAAGAAGATATAATGATGTTGTCTGCCATATTGCTGCCAAGAATTTAAGACGCCTTTACGTGGTTGAGGTGAGACCAGAACAAGCAATTACTGAAAAGTCGGCTTCAACCCCAGGCTCAACAATTTTTTCAAAATAGAGAACCCTATTTTTGTATGTGTGAATCGTTATCTTGGTCACAAAGCCAAAAGTGTGACTCCATTCCTGAAGGAAAAAGACATGCAAATTTTATCTTAAACTCTGGAATTCATTTAAAATTCAAAATCATGAAAGATAATTATCTCCCTATTAATATGGCAACCCACTGTAGCATCCTAAATATTAATTAACTAAATTAATTTCCCTTTCCAATTAATTTAGACTCTCAAAAGCACAAAATAAATGTTACTGCCTTACCTACATTTAAAACGTCCATCAATCCAAGCGGGCGCGCCGCATCGACTTAAATGCGTGCGTTGCGTGGTAGTGAAAAAGAAACATTAACCTTAACTTGAAACTCTTACTTTTATTTCACCGCCATTTGGTATTACAACTAGAAGCACGCGTGCAATGTCCACAGGGAATATATATGTACATGAATACACTTTTCAAGGTCACCTATGCTGTAACGCAACTATTAGACCATGCTTTGCCTCCTCATCGTGTATAGTTGAATTAAACCTATGCTGAGAGATATTTCGTAGATCAACAGACTTTTTCATGTTTGGTTTGCAACATTTTTTACTTTTATGACTCAGCAAGACAAAGAGGTTGAAGTAGCGCATTTTCTTTAAGTCCGATAGGTGTACTTGCTGGCTGGGTCTTATTAGCCAAAATAAGTATAAAAGAGACTGTGCAGCTGCGAAACGGTATCAATTGAATTCCACACTCATTCAATACAGACCTCCTTAACAAAAAATAAACAAAATCAAAATGTTCAAGTTGGTAGGTTCAACCGCCCACAACTAAATTATATAAGGCTTTTTATTAACACTGGCATTTTCGTTTTAAATTTACAGGTGGTGTTGTCTGTTCTCTTCGCTGTAGCTGCTGCCCGTCCAGGACTCTACCATTCGTCCCCAGTGGTCTACTCTGCTCCCATTGTCCAGGAGCACAGCTACGCCAATGTTGGATCTATCGTCAAGAGTGTACCGACCGCGGTTTCGCATCAAAGCTCAACTGTAGTGCATGACCAAGCCCACTATGTGCAGCCCATTGTGGCACCTGTGGTAAAAACCTATGCTGCCCCTCTGGTGCAAACCTACCATGCTGCTCCAGTACTCAAGACCATCTCGGCTCCAATTCTGAAGAGTTATGCTGCTAGTGGTCCAGCTCATTACACCTATGGTGCCGCTCCATTGGCTTATGCTTCCGCGTGGTAAAATTCCTGACGGGTTGTTGGACCGAATAACTGTTGATATTTTTTTCCTGACTGAAAAATAAAAATATTGTATTTTTAAATACATATATGTATGTAAATTGTATACAATTTTTTGATTTTATTTTTACTCTGTTTGTAGAAAAGATAAAGCTCGTTAAATTTTTCAAGCAAAAACTAAGGTCGATTTTCTTCACTATTGTTCAACTTGCGGAAAATTAAGAAATTGACCAACTCTAGAGTTGATACCAAATCGAGAGTTAGGCAGTAAGTTAAAAATTGTTTATGTTGTGTTTTTAGTACTCAAATTCTCAACGCATGATTTGAAATTTAAGAGTAATGTTAGTTTCAATTCAATTGTAGATTTGAATTTTGTGTTTAAGTAATTTGAAATGTTAATTTCGGGATTGGTTTTGTTGGCAATTAAAAACTTAAGATAGATAGTTGTGTTCAACCACACTGATGACTTCCCATATTTTTTAATTACCAATTAAAAATCTTTGAAAACCTTATGAGTTGTGCAATCAAGAGAAGACCAAAGTAGCGACCTGTTTGCTTTACATAAATATATGCGAAAAATTTCAACAATTTTAATAGGAGTTTCTGTTGCAGTTTTTTTTTTGTCCTAGAAAAGAAAACGGTCTATTGATTTTTTTTTAAATTCCACAGATTATCAACTTTGGTATTATGTATAAAACAAAAGTAACCCGAAGTTAATATCTTCGTTTGTTCTCAAGATATTCGATATTTTTAAGTGGTTTTTTAAAATAAGAAAAAAAAAACGGGTGTTGATTTTTTTTTTAAATTAGTGTAATAAGAAAACCACTAATTGAATTTTTCTGAAAACCCTTTCTGCACGTTATGGCCTTATTATCTGTATAATACAATTTTTTCAAAGTCAATATCTCTAATTTTTTCAAAGTCAATATCTCTATTCGTTCTCGTCGTTCAACGTCGGAGGAAAAAAGCTCCCGAACGTATGAACGTATACATACAATACACAGACATCTCTCTAAAAACAATGGAGACCTCGAAACGTGGAGAAATTTCAAAATTTTCAATTCGACAAAGCAGACCAATTACAATAACTTCCAACGGGAAGTTAAAAATCACCCTAAATTGTGTGTTACGTTGTCATTCAATGAAATTCCATGGAATTATATTTTTATCTTTTTAAAGAACTTTCAGGAGTTCATAATTTGGAGATAGAGGAATTTAAGACTCTCATTGACTGAGATTTGTTATTTGATCAAATATTAGTTTTAGCAGTTTTTGTAAAAGAGGCGCAAGAGTATCTACGATTAAATAGATAACGAACAAAATAACGACTCTGCCGAAGACCAAAATAGAAACATAATTTTTTTAAGTAAAGGAGATCTATATATATTTCTAAAATACATTAAGTACTTAAAAAAAAAATAAATAAAAACAATGGCAACACTTAATGAAGTGCATAGTGTAACTTTTTCAAAGCCAAAAAGTTGTGCTTTCATTTAATTTAAAATAAAATTATTCTACCCTACTCATAAAAATTATAAGCGAACAAAAAAATTTTTTCACTTTTTTTTTTTAGTGTTTTTTGAATAGCTGATGTATCTCTGTGAAAAGTAGTCGTATTAAGATTTATAGTTTTTGTTTTGAAAAATGTATGCAGATGATTGCTTTAAATTACCATTGTAAGTAGGGTTCCCAACTGTCCTCCATTTGGGAGGACAGTCCTCCTTTTCAACTATTTGTCCTCCCGTCCTTCTTCACTTTGAAATGTCCTCCTTTTCAAAAATCTAAAGGATATGATCAATAGTTCATTTTCTTACTATGTACCTTTGTTGTTATGTGTCATATTGTCATTATTTCTGCCATTTTATTAAAATGTTGACCATAATCCTGCTTGATAACAAACTACCGATTAACATTTTGTCACTCATGAAAATGTACTACTATACTACTTTTCAAGATCCAATGGAAGAAATGCAAATTATTTTGCTATACACATACTGACAATAATAATATTTACTTTTGAAATGCAATTTATATTGTGATAAATAAGAAGTGTTCAACCAAAATACTTGTAACTTTCCTTTTGAATTTTTTGAGTTTAAGTTTTTTTATTGCCAATTTTGTATGATACTATTTATAATTTTTTTTTATTAATATAAGGAATAACATGATCAATTTTTCCTTATTATTTAATTTTTTTTAAATAATTTATGCAAAAGACCCGCTTGTAAAAATGGTAAGTATTGC
This sequence comes from Epistrophella euchroma, assembly GCA_947049315.1. Classification (NCBI taxonomy): domain Eukaryota; kingdom Metazoa; phylum Arthropoda; class Insecta; order Diptera; family Syrphidae; genus Epistrophella; species Epistrophella euchroma. Next base: position 45,317,740 of record OX346247.1, read on the forward strand.
CGAGCTTACCGAACGCCCTGAAAATTTTTTTTAGGGAAAACTTGGCAAATACACGTAGGCCCTTGCTTGAAAAATTGTTAGGCAAGTTTTCATATGGCATCAGAAATACCCCTTTTAAGTTAAAAGTTATTTATTTTCATCATTGAAGGTCTGTATTTCAAAGTAGCCAGTGCAGTGGTTAGCGTACTAGACTAGTAAGCCGAAAGTTCTAGTACCAAATCTAATGTCTAATTCCTTTTAACAACAAATTCTATTTGTTTAGAAGAAAAAATCGATTTTTCTGGACAAATTCCTTGTATTAAAAGAAAAAAAAAGGAATTCGACATAAATTAAACCAATTTTGTGAAATGGTAATAACTGGCGAGGGCCTGGTTGACTTTTGAAATTACCTGCAAGGATTTTATTTACAAATTATTTAAATGTATATATATTTAGAAAAATTGTGTCCTCCTTTCGTTTCGAAGAAAGTATGGGAACCCTAATTGTAAGTATTAATGTATTATGTTCTTTATTTCAGTTTTTATCTACACAACTAGTTTTTAATAACATACCTATTGGCAACGCTTTTCGTAATTAAAATTCCATCTTCGGGCTTCTCGAACTGAATATTATTTATTATTATTTATTATTAAAAACTAGTTGTGTAAATAAAAACTGAAATAAAAAATAAATTAAATTAATATTTATATTTTATTAAATTATTTATTAAAATTAACACAACTGGAGACGAAAACCCAACAATATATACCATTATTGCGCAACTAAAAGAAACAGCACAATACAAAAATTTTAAGATCTTTACTTTTTTTTAATGAGCGACCTTTTCTTTGATTTTTTTTTTGAGTCAATTTACAAAATGAAAAGAGGCTTTTGGTTTTGGTTACTAGTCTCTCAGCAACTTATGACAACACAGGGTATATTTTGGAGGTATTTTTAAAACGTTATAGAGATAATTTTTTCTGGCCCATCACCGTTAGTTCAAAAAAGTAGATAACACGAATTTCTATAGACTTTAGTAAATTTTTTTGTTTGCAGGACTTAGCTTGGTAAGACATTTTGACATATAGCATAGCCTACCTATATGTCAAATAACTAACTAATATTTCCGTAAAATTGATCCATCCAACCGTTTTTCCATACCGAATGATCAAACTCATACAAAACAATCAAAGGAACAAATTGCGTATTGCTCCTAAACATGGTGCAGTCATCTCTAAAATAGAAACGAAAATAACAATAGTTGTGCACTTTTTTCTCAGTTCTGTTGTTCTACATTAATTACAATAGGTACTTATAAAAGAAAGACATATTTTCAAAATATTTTTTTTTTAAATTTGAAATTAAAAAAAAAAAAAAAGAAGATAAATATTTAGGTATACATACTAATGTCGAATTACTTTTAAGAAAAAAATCGATTTGTTTAGAAAAATCGACTTTTCTGGACAAATCCCTTGTATTAAAAGAAAAAATTCGATTCTGTTTAGAAAAAAAATCGAATATTTTTGCTAAAAGGAATTCGACATAAGTTAAGAATAAAAAATAAAGTTAAAAATATATAGATGTAAATCATATTTCTTAAATTTAAAATAGGTATGGACAACTTCATCATAGTTGAACATTTAAACGATTTGGATCGCTGTGTTGAATACACACATCATCACATTATACAAATGAAAATTTCAACAAAAAAATATTGTGTGTGCTAGAAAGTGTAGGCACGAATGATGCAAGGTAAAGTTAAGTTGATATTTTTGCAAATAATCCTTAAAAACAAATGCATGCATCATCTATGGTAAATTGTTTTGCAAAGTTCTGAACTTGCAAAGGATTGATATTATATCTAACGCAAATATTCTTGGTAGCTTGAGATTTGTTGCCGCCTGCAAAAATTCGTATACACAAATATAAATATTTAAAAATCACACTTAATTCAACCTGTCTAAAACCTATTTCAATATTTTTGGCCACCGAAAAATAACTAAGTGTTAATTTCGAATATAAAGTTTGAGATGAGTAAATCAAAAATTTGACCAGTAGACATAGTATTTAGGAATGAATGTATCTTATACCTGTAGATACTAATACTAAAAAATAAATTAATTAAAAAAGTTAGCATTAATCAAAATGTTATATGAGAACAGATTACTAACTACATAACATATATTTTATTTTATTACTTAAAATACATAAATAGTGTTTTTTGCTCCTTTATGTATTTAAAGCGTTGTTTCTTTTTAAGCTTCAATTTAGCATATTTTATTTAATAACCTACTACTTTTTATTGATCAAAATATTTTATCCTCATTCATCCAAGAGCTTAAAAAAAAACATTCCTCCATCGATACTGTCCCACATTAGACATCAATTAATCTAAACCACACGCATAAAGATACTGATAATAGTGAATAAAAGCATTAACCTTTGGTCGTACAAATTTCTTTTACTATTATCTCATCGAGCATCGAACAAAAGCCTTCTATATCATGTGCGCAATGTCCGCAAGTTCGTAAATGAACTTTTCACGGTCAGCCATATGCTGTAATTCTGATTGGTAATAGACCATGCGTTTCGTTGGTTACTTTTTTCCATGTTTAAACCGGGTTGACCAAAAGACTTGGTACATACATACATACATACATTATCTGGTTTTCTCCGATACAGTTTTTGGCTTTTTATGACTCAGAAGAGAGTAGTGCGAGTGCAGGTATTACTTATTGTCTTGGTCGCTTAGACAAAAAATATGTAGGTATATAAGACCCTCTGCAGCTACAAAACGGTATCAATTGAATTCCACACTCATTCAATACAGACCTCCTTAACAAAAAATCAAACAAAATCAAAATGTTCAAGTTGGTAGGTTCAACCGCCCACAACTAAATTATATAAGGCTTTTTATTAACACTGGCATTTTCGTTTTAAATTTACAGGTGGTGTTGTCTGTTCTCTTCGCTGTAGCTGCTGCCCGTCCAGGACTCTACCATTCGTCCCCAGTGGTCTACTCTGCTCCCATTGTCCATGAGCACAGCTACGCCAATGTTGGATCTATCGTCAAGAGTGTACCGACCGCGGTTTCGCATCAAAGCTCAACTGTAGTGCATGACCAAGCCCACTATGTGCAGCCCATTGTGGCACCTGTGGTAAAAACCTATGCTGCCCCTCTGGTGCAAACCTACCATGCTGCTCCAGTGATCAAGACCATCTCGGCTCCAATTCTGAAGACTTATGCTGCTAGTGGTCCAGCTCATTACACCTATGGTGCCGCTCCATTGGCTTATGCTTCCGCGTGGTAAAATTCCTGACGGGTTGTTGGACCGAACAATTTATGTTAATTTTTTTCCTGACTGAAATTACAAAAAAAATAAAATATTAAATTATGTATTGAAAAAAAAAACTTTTCTTCATTCTTTATTTTTTCAAATAACAAAATTTTCTTATTTCTTCTAAGATAAAAAAAACTCATTCATTACCTTTACTGCCAGTTAGTCAGAGGTGCATACATATAATTGTAGCTATGGAGTAAAGAAGGGGTAAGTTACAATTTTTATTTTTTGGTATATGTATTTTACCAATGTAAAGACTTTATTTAAGTAATCACAGTATTTTAATTATAATAAAAAAAATAACCTAAAAAGATTCAATTCATTCATATACCTAAGCGCTATGTTCAACTTGCATAATTAAAATAAAAATGCGATCCCAATCCCATTGCTACCGTAACTTTAAACTAAGGCTGTGTGCGAATTGGATTAAAACTTGAATTAAATCTTTTCCAAAATGAAATTTTGACTTTTTAATGGACGGATACACTTCATTATAGTATCAAGAATTCTTCGGATACAATATAACATAATTTTACCCCAAATCGCGCATAGCTTAAAGCTAAGAATAATATCCAAAGTTTCCATACAAATATTAGGTTTTGATTTTTTTAATGGTAAATTAAATTTCCAACATTTTAAAACAAATGCACGATTTGATCACAAGTAGTCAAGTGGCTTAGAATTTTGAACAGTTTTTATTTGAAAGCACGCAGAAAATTAAAGAATTTTAATTGCAATAATCTTCGGTATCGATACACTATTAATTCGTATCAATCGTTAATGTAGAAAGAATGTTCGAACAAAAAAAAAATTCAGAAAGTAACTTTTCCGTCCTAATTTTTCAATTTTTATCTCCGTATAATGTGTATCTGGTTTAATACAAAAAAAAAATAAAATAAATAAATATGCTGGCACAACAGCTCATGAAGAACTAAGGCCTAGTGACTTACAACTTTCAACCATTCATGTGTGCTTGCCTGCAGTTTATTGCAGAATTCGAACTGCTTATGTGAGCGGCACTTTTTTTGACAAGAGATACTCTTGACAGAACCTCCAATTTCTTGCAAAGATAGTAGCCGTTTTTTTTTTTGTATTATTAGGTGGCGAGGCTGGGGATCGAACCTAGACCTCCGACATGACAGTCCATCGCACTAACCATCACACCACGGCTATTTCGTCTGGTTCAATACAAATCCAACAAAAAAAATGTTTAGGCGAGTTACGCGTGTACGAACACAAAAAAGGATTCATTTTTATATAAAGATTAGTATGGCCTACCATGTAAAAAAAAAAAAACAATTTACAGTTATCCATTTATCAACAGTACCAAAATTATCAAAATTTTCAAAAAATCAAATTTTGGATTTAAAAAAAAAAATCAAAACATTTTTCTTTTAAATTGCCATATTTCCAAAACGAGTAGATGATTTTTTAGAAACTGTTTTAATTCCACATTATTAAATGCTAAAAAAAATTGGTAAACCAATTTTGTTTGCCTTAAAAATTTTTACAAATTTTAGATGGGTACAGTAAATATAAAAATTATTTAAAAAAAAAAACCGCTGCTACGATTTTATTTTTTTTTCTCATAAACTAAGATTTTTTAAAGAAATTAGATTAGATTTTGAGCTTTCAAAACTATCAATTTTTTAAGAAATTAATTTCGAATTATATTTCATTTTAACAATTCTTCAGTTTAAACTTTAAGTTTCATGTAATACAAAAAATATATATATGTATGTGGAGTGTGCTATATATTGTCCATTTTTGCATAATCACATAATACTACCGTAAATTAAATTACATTTTGGTAGGTGGCGTATAATAATAATAAAGGCAGACAGAATTTCTTTCTTTCAGAAGAATAGGTTTATGTATTCAGCCTTTAGAAAAACCACAGTGTGATCGTACCTAGTACATAAGAGCAAGTTTGTTTGGTCAAGTCGTGCATTTTACTTTTATAGAATTCAAAACGAAAAATCAAGAAAAATAAGAATGAATAATTAGAAAAATTTTAATAGTTTTATATTTATTTTTTATTTCAGTCAGGAAAAAAAATATCAACAGTTTTTCGGTCCAACAACCCGTCAGGAATTTTACCACGCGGAAGCATAAGCCAATGGAGCGGCACCATAGGTGTAATGAGCTGGACCACTAGCAGCATAACTCTTCAGAATTGGAGCCGAGATGGTCTTGAGTACTGGAGCAGCATGGTAGGTGTGCACCAGAGGGGCAGCATAGGTTTTAACCACAGGTGCCACAATGGGCTGCACATAGTGGGCTTGGTCATGCACTACAGTTGAGCTTTGATGCGAAACCGCGGTCGGTACACTCTTGACGATAGATCCAACATTGGCGTAGCTGTGCTCCTGGACAATGGGAGCAGAGTAGACCACTGGGGACGAATGGTAGAGTCCTGGACGGGCAGCAGCTACAGCGAAGAGAACAGACAACACCACCTGTAAATTTAAAACGAAAATGCCAGTGTTAATAAAAAGCCTTATATAATTTAGTTGTGGGCGGTTGAACCTACCAACTTGAACATTTTGATTTTGTTTGATTTTTTGTTAAGGAGGTCTGTATTGAATGAGTGTGGAATTCAATTGATACCGTTTTGTAGCTGCAGAGGGTCTTATATACCTACATATTTTTTGTCTAAGCGACCAAGACAATAAGTAATACCTGCACTCGCACTACTCTCTTCTGAGTCATAAAAAGCCAAAAACTGTATCGGAGAAAACCAGATAATGTATGTATGTATGTATGTACCAAGTCTTTTGGTCAACCCGGTTTAAACATGGAGAAAAGTAACCAACGAAACGCATGGTCTATTGCCAATCAGAATTACAGCATATGGCTGACCGTGAAAAGTTCATTTACGAACTTGCGGACATTGCGCACATGATATAGCTAGGCATTTGTTCGATGCTCATGATCGTGAGATAAAACTCAAACGAATTATTTTTACGACCAAAGGTTAATGCTACTATTCACTATCACTATCGTCAGTATCTTTATGCGTGTGGTTTGGATTAATTGACGTCTAATGTGGGGCAGTATCGATGTGTTTTATTTTTGTTTTAACTGTTATGTATGTAGATATGAGAAAAAATATCTTGGCAAAACTAAATAAAAAGGCAATTAACGAAAATAATATCCTAAAATGATTTAATTTGAAAAGGTGACCAACATATTTTATGTTATCGCATTAAGTTCCTAAATGTTCAAAAGTCACTATGATGTATTTGAAGCTATAAAATTTAATATGCTGTTTCTTTTTCAACTTCAATCAATGTGTTAATCTGTTCATAAGACATTTTGTTTAATGCTACTTTATATCTATTTTACCTATTAGATACAAATTAATTTATTTTATAGCCTTGCTACAGTTGTAGTTGTCTTACCTATTAATTTACCTATCCCAAGCATTATATTCAAACTTAAAGCGATACATTAAAGTTAGTTCGGTGGAAAAAAAATATATCAATACTTTATTTATTTATTTATTCATCGTGGTTCTCAAGCCAAACCACGATACATGCATAAAGTCAAAATATTTTAATTTTTTTTTTAAATTTAGTCTTTAAAGATACATATTTCGAACATTATTATGAGTTTTCATTAAATTATTATAAACCTTTACGATTAAAAAATCGATTTTCGATAAAATCGTTTCTTGAAAAATTTAGCAAATTTTTAATAACTATGACTTAAAAGATGAAGCGTTGCCGTATACCAGAAATAAATCAATATAATAAAAAGTCAAGCGTAAAATTTAAACACGTTTTATTTGACATTGTCCTTACCTTAAAAAGTATATTCTTTGGTTAACTTTTTGGTAGGTACGTTCTGCCACACCTTTCAATAATTCATTGTCTAAATCATTGTCTTTGTGTGTTAATTACTTACCTATGTACATAGTATACATCCCACTCCAAAAAAGCAAAAAAATTGAAAGGACATCGAATAGCGCAGTTAATTATATAATACATTCTTTAGAACGCATAAAGTAAGCTGATCATATACCTTAAATTTGTTCTTCTTCTTAAATCATATTAAAGGAAAAAAACATAATTGATAAAGTTTTTTTATGAAGGTTTTGCGATGGAGAAAAAACGATGATGAAAAATTATTTGCATGGATCGTTTGTCAACGACGAGCGTCAGGGTACATGATTGAAATATCTGAAAACTATTGGTATATGGTTGCTTTACGAAGGCTAATCGTAAGATTTTTTATGTTAATTTAAAAAAAAAAAACAATACGCCCCAGAGTATTGGTCTGGTCATTTAAAGTTTGTTCAACAAGATAACCCATGCCATGTTTTTGTTTTAGTCGTAGCACATTAAATTATTTTAACAATTTAGAAAATTTTTGGAAAACTAATTTTTTGTATCAGAAAGGAAAATATTAAAAGCATTACAACTTTCGAAAAAGTAACTTTTGACTGACTTAGAAATTGCCGTATAATAGGGATGTATGGGATCTTAGCACTCCATCTATAGGATATTCGCAAAAAAAAAGTATACAATTTAAAAGGTCAGTAATTGGTCATAAAAGATCAGGTAGTTTCTGAAATTGGTCAGGCTTAAACAAATTTTAAATCAGAGTTAAAGTTTTTCAAGGTCACCCGCGATTTATGGGATGTTCGCAAAAAAATTATACTATTTGAAGGGCCACGGAGAGTGATAAAAGGTCAGGTAATTTCAGTAATTGGTCAGGCATAGGTTTTTTTTTCAATTAATTTTTAATTTTTTTTTCAATATCACAATACAAGACCTTTAGCATCTCATTATTTGAATTTTATAAAAACAAGTATGCAATTTAAAAGGTCATAAAAGGTCAGGTAGTTCTAGCAATTGGTCAGTCATAGATTTTTTTTAAATAATTTTTTTAAGTTTTTATCAAGTTCATTACAGGGTCAAGTGAATTTTTAGCACCTCATTCATGGGATATTCGAAAAAAGTATACACCATCTGAAAGGTTACTTAACACTTATAAAATGTCAGGCACTTTCAGAAATTGGTCAGCTGTAGATTTTTAGCTTAAAAAAAAAAAAATAAAGGTCATTGACCTTTAACTTAAATTTTTTTATACAAGTTATAAAACAACAATCTATGCCTGAGGAATTTCTGAAACCATCTGACCTTTTATGGGGAATGAGTAACCTTTCAGATGGTATATATTATTTCCGAATATCCCATAAGTGAGGTGCTAAAAGTGCATATTACCTTGTAATGACCTTGAACAAAACTTTTAAAATTCATTGAAAAAAATCTAAGGCTGACCAATTTTTGAAACTAGCTGACATTTTATGAGTACTGAGTTACCTTTCAGATGGCATATATTTTTTTTCAATATCGTGCAAAAAATCGCTGATGACCTTGAAATACTTTGACCCTTGATTAAAAATTTTCTAAGCCTGACCAATTTCTGAAAAAAGCTGACCTTTTATGACCAATTACTGACCTTTTAGATAACATACTTTCGTAGCCACAGTCGTATAAATGCTAAATATGCCGTGAAGAGAAAACAATTGCCGCACCACTAGTTCTCCCAAAAAACTTTATATAAAAAGCAAGCACGAAACTTTTTAAATTTTGGTCAAAAATGGCTTTTGAATATGCCATATATAGTTGAAATTAATTGCTGTAGAAATGCCGTGAAAAGAAAAAAATTGCCGCGTGGTTCTCCCAAAAATGGTTTTCATACAAAATCTTCATATAAAGTTAGCATGACACTTTTCAAAATTACTATTTTTTTACTTGATTATTTTAAATTTGTACTGATTGTTTTATTCCGAAATAATCGAAATAAGGCCAATAGTGCGGAAATTATTGTTGTTTTTTTTTTTTTAATTTTAACGCGACAAACGGTAAAGCTGGTGATGTAGAGATTTTTAAATCTAACTAATATATGCTGATAAAAAAGTACGTATACGCCACAGTGACTCCGCTAATGCTTACTTTGTATTACTTATTTTAAAAGGTCTGTGAAGTTATACATATATATAGGTCCTAAAAAGAAGCAAAGATTTAAAGAGAGGATTTTTACCTTTCTCTCTTCCTATATCCGCATGTAATAGGTTACAAATGTCAAAAAAATGGAAATATAAAAATCTATCAGTTTGTAACTCGTTTGGCTACATAACATTAAGCTATTTTTTTTCTTCATTTGATAGTAAATCCTTTAGAAGTAGGTACACATCTTTTGTATTATTATCTATTCCATTTTGAATTGAATATATTTACAGCTAAGACAGGACAACGTCTGTCGGTTCAGCCACTGTCGCGCCAATTTTTTTCTTTTCACGGCATATTTACGGCATTTATATACGGCAATTTCTGAGACAGTATGGGGTATTATATGGGGTCCTTAAAATGTTGGAAAAGTGTAGGAACCTACTCTTTAAATTTATTTTTAAAATTACTTTATGATTGTGAAATACTTTTATATTTGTTTTTTGATATAATTTTTATATTTGAATAACGGTCTTCCCTTTCGCCGTAATGTAAGGTTGGATGAATTCTCGAGCTCGATTTCTTTTATGAATCCAAAACTTGCCCTAACCTATATACCCAAGTACCTAAATATTGCAAGTAAACATTATATTTCGCTTGAAAAATTTAATGATCTCTATTTTTTCTACTATATATGGGCGCGCGTAAAAATAAAAAAAAAAACTTCGTGTACAATTTACATTTATTTAAACATAAATGTATACCTTTATTTGTTTCAGTCAGAAAAAAAATATCAACAATTGTTCGGTCCAACAACCCGTCAGGAATTTTACCACGCGGAAGCATAAGCCAATGGAGCGGCACCATAGGTGTAATGAGCTGGACCACTAGCAGCATAAGTCTTCAGAATTGGAGCCGAGATGGTCTTGAGCACTGGAGCAGCATGGTAGGTTTGCACCAGAGGGGCAGCATAGGTTTTTACCACAGGTGCAACGATGGGCTGCACATAGTGGGCTTGGTCATGCACTACAGTTGAGCTTTGATGCGAAACCGCGGTCGGTACACTCTTGACGATAGATCCAACATTGGCGTAGCTGTGCTCCTGGACAATGGGAGCAGAGTAGACCACTGGGGACGAATGGTAGAGTCCTGGACGGGCAGCAGCTACAGCGAAGAGAACAGACAATACCACCTGTAAATTTAAAACGAAAATGCCAGTGTTAATAAAAAGCCTTATATAATTTAGTTGTGGGCGGTTGAACCTACCAACTTGAACATTTTGATTTTGTTTGTTTTTTTTGTTAAGGAGGTCTGTATTGAATGAGTGTGGAATTCAATTGATACCATTTTGCAGCCGCACAGTGCCTTTTATACTTAATTGGGCATAAATGACCCAGACAGCAAGCATGAGTACATCACTCAGTTAATTTTCATTTTACCATGCTGAGTCATAAAAGACTAAAAAAAAAATAAAAAAGAGTGTACTCAAATCGACGCATTATTACGGGTACAACATTGGTGACCGTGAAAAGTAGGTACAATCTTGTTCACACTTTTCGGACATTGTACGCATGATGTAAGTAAGTCAAAATAGCCAGATGCTAGCTGTTGATGACGTTTTTTTGTATAGTGAGAGGAATTTTTGTTTAATTAAAAAATTAATGGTTTTTTCATTATCATGTACATACATATGTACGTATGAATTTTTATGCGTTAGGCTTGGAAAAATATGTGGTTAATGTTTGTTGATTTGTATCGGTCTTATGAGGTTTTGATTTTTCAACAAAAATAGAAGATCTATACTTTTGGGTTATGTAAGAAACATATTAATTAACTTTTTTGTTCCTATACAGTCAAACTTTTGCAATATTTGTTAGTGACTTGTTACTCTAATTTTGTAGTCAACTTTTGGAACTAAAAACTGTGATCTAGTTATGAAAATATTAAGAGGGAATTTTCATAGAGTTACTTTATTGACGCAATGGTTTTTAAAAATTTTTAATACCTACCTACAATTATTATTATTCTACTTTATTAAACGGTTAAAATTGTAATTGCAGATGATATAAGAAAAAAAGGGCTGGGTTTGACCCACACTGATAACTTCCCATTGGCTCGGAGCTGATATCATTGGTTTTTCTCGAGATATTCGAGCCGAAAAGCACTTTTTAGCAGTTTTTTTTTTTGCAGTACTACCAATTTTTCCATAACTCATTATGCATAAGTAGAATGAAACCGTGGCGTGATGGTTAGTGCGATGGACTGTCATGCCGGAGGTCTAAGGTTCGATCCCCAGCCTCGCCACCTATTTATTTAAAAGAAAAAAACGGCTACTACCTCTTGCGAGGAATTGACAAATCCTCCAAGAGTATCTCCTGTCACAGAAAAGTGCCGCTCGTTAGCCGTTCGGATTCGGCAATAAACTGTAGGTCCCCTCCATTCCTGCAGACACGCACACAGGAATGGTTGAGAGTTGTAAGTCACTAGGCCCTAGTTCTTCATGAGCTGTTGTGCCATCAAATTTATTTATTTTTTTTTATTTTTTAGAATGAAACCAGGCCGAAGTCGATAGCATTATTTGTTCTGGAGATATTCGAGAAACAAGCCATTTTACAATATTTTTTTTTTTTTAATTACTGTAGTAAAAAAACGCTAATTGAATTTTTCTGAAAATCCTTTCTGCACGTTATGGCCTTATTATCTGTAAAATAAACTTTATTTGAAGTGGTAAACTTTATTTGAAGTGGATATCTCTATGCGTTCTCGAGATATATTCGAAAAAAAGTTTCCGAACTTACGAACGTATGATACACAGACATCTCTCTAAAAACAATGTAATCCGACTCCAGAGCCCTCGAAACGTCGAGAAATGTCAAAATTTTCAATTTCACAAATCGGACCGATTACTATAACTTCCAATGGGAAGTTAAATATGTACATATGTCGAATTGATAGAGACACTATAGAGTACAGACTCCCCAGTGCATTCGGATGTTAACATTGCTGGATAAAGTTCAAATGGTTTCGCCCCCAGACACGACAATTGGGCATATCAGTTAGATACTGTCGTACCTTTCTAAAACACATAATTCTAGTCGATGGCTACCGACACAAATATATTTTTCCAGTGGAATTTTGTTCAATTCACATATGTACCTATAAATGTAGGTGTTTTGTTGTTTTATATGTACGTGGTCTGACTAGTGTACGAAGAAGGAGAAAAATATGTCTGAATTTAACCAAACTCCTATGGAAAAACCCTATTTAAAAATGTCAATTCTAATTTTATAATAACTATTATAAAATGTTAGTATTCGTATTATCACCATTATTGGTAATTATTTTTCTTTCTCTCTTATTTCCCTTCTACTTTTATCTACCTTCCCATTCTATTTCTTTTCGACTCCCTTTTTTTATTATTTAATTAAGTTGTATAATTTTTACAAAAATATTTCCTATTTTTCCTTTTCTTTTTGTTTTCATACGCTTGTAAGTAAGACATTTTGAAAAAAGAAGGGCCTCCAGTCAAAGAAGGACAGATGCCATAAGCTTTTTTCAACACCTTTTACCACTTGATCTATCGTTTGATGTCAAAGGCTAATGAAGCTGTGATAATTTTGTTTTATGAAATTAAGTTATTTAAAATTTTCCAGAGGCTGTTTTGACTAAATTAACACCAATTTTACAATTTGGAAAAAAAAACATAGAAAAAATAAAAAACTAGATCACGAGTCACGACTAATTAATGGCATATTATAGAGCAGGAAACATTCACAGTGAGAAGTTTTTATACGTTTTCCAGAGGCTGCTTGGCTAAGTTGATACCAAGTTAGCAAAGCAGCCAAAAAAACATAGAAAACATTGAATGACAAATTCGAAATTATCACAACTAATTCACGACTAATTAATAATTTTTCGATCGGCGAATGTTGGTTCGCTAACTTGACATGACTCTTATATGCAATTTGGTAGTAACCGTGGCATGATGGGTTAGTTTGTAGGACTGTCATGCCAGAGGTTCGATTCCCAGCTTCATCAACCCAACAATAATATAAAAAAAGCGGATATTGCCTCTTTGCGAGGAACTGACAAAATCTCCAAGAGTATCTCTTGTCATAGAACGTTGCCGCTCATAATAGCCGTTTTGATTCGGCAATAAAATGTAGGTCCCCTCCATTCCTGCAGAAACGCCCACAGGAAAGGTTGAGATTTGAAAATCACTAGGCCCTTGTTCTTCATGAGCTGTTGTGCCACCAAGTGCGTATTTATTTGGTGGAAGAAGTTTTTGTTCGTGTGAACTAAGCAACTTGCAAAATATTTTCAATTAATTTTAGTTTTCCAAAGGAGCTTCTAAACAAAATCAACTTCATCTTAAAAAATGACTAACTTTTTTATCACCTATGCCTACTGACAAAAATGTTATTGTTTGTTTATTGATTTACTCAAGGAAACAAAAGAACTGGCAAGCGAACTTGATTTTGTTAAAAACCATATGTAATTACAAAATGGAATAAAGCTATGGGTTTGTATCCTTCCGTATGAGATAGGTACGAAATCTTACGGTCGCATTCCATACTTTAAGTCATCAATTTAGCAATAAAATCATTTAAATGTACTGAGTACTTCCGGAAATCATTATAAATTTAAATTTTTGATTTTTTTTTTTAACTTTTATATTTATTCAGTAAATTTATAAACATTTCGATATTGATGTTTAAATATTAAAAAGGAAAAAAAAGAGAAATTAACATGAATTGATTAACTAGAAATATAAGAAGAAAATTAAAAGGAAATTGAAAACTTCTGCTCTAAACTTGTTCATATTTTACTTAGAAAATCTTTGAAAAAAAAATCTTTTAAAATATATAAGTTGGGTTATAGAAAACAATCTCTCAAATTTTTAAAACGTATTATTCATGCAAACAATTAACAATCTAATTATTGACTCAATTTATTCGGGACTTTTAGTCCATCAGTCTAATTTAAAAGTCCACATTTGATTTGTGGACTTGTAATTGTTACCTACCAAAGTGAGTCAAAAGTTCGTTATGGACTACTCTTCGCGTTAAGCAGATGTTGTCTTTGAGTAGGTATAATTATTCTATTCTAATTTTATCTGTATTATCGACTGCCCTGGTGAATGGCAAAATTTTCATAAATAGATGGTAAATTTAGAAAAAAATTCTTTGCCCACCCAAACAAAATCGAGTAGCTACGGCACTGCGGAATAGAGGGACCCACTTTCGGATTTTTTTACGAATCCAAAACTTGCCCTATAGTTACCTCTCACTTGTAAAAATGTAAGAAATTTTTTTTTTTTTTTTAAGTAAACGCAACAGCTTTCAAATTTCTGTAATAATTATCATGGTTTTTCCAACTGACCTCCCAAAAAACACAAATACATCTTCAAATTAATATCAGAACTTGTTCAGTACTACAATAAGAATATTGGTAATCATTTTCCTTTACTGATTGATTTGCCCAAGAAAACCAAAATAACTGGCAAGCGAACTTGATTTTATTTTAAATGACTACATATAGGTATAGGTACCTGAATAAGATATCTATGAGTACTTAAGTCATTAAAACTTTTAGAATTTACGTACTCAGTTTACGTACTCAGTCGGAAATATGAATAGAACAGAATTTATTTTAGTTTTATAAAATATTATTTTTTTATTGATTCTTGACATCTAAATGTTGTTAGAAAAATAGACAATTACTGCTGGATTTTATTATTTATGATTCTACCAGTCCTTTGATGTTTGAGTTAAATGGAATACAGTAATATAAGATGAACAACCGTAAAATACACCCACCTGAAGTGCAACAATTAAGAAAACAATTTTTATCTTAATTTGTTTGGCTATTAATAGCTGGCATGTTTACGTTTTCCTTGAGGTCAATGATTCCTCTTTCGACTTTTTTTCAAAACATACATAATAACCCAATATAAAAAAAAAAAAAAAAAAAAAAACAACTAACAACTACCACTGACTTGCCCACTCATTAGTCGGAACAAAAGATCTCATTACTTTGCAATTAAATTTGCAATAGACGAACCATCCCATATCAACACCCTATTCACAAACAAAATCATTTTTAGCTTAGCTATCCCAATCATTTCAACCACACAAGATATCTTTGAAATGAGAAAAAAATAATGATTAAGCTAATTCAATTTAAAAAAGATTAATAATAACAACAAAAGAAAAATCATAGTCAGCCTATGCTATGATGCTGGCTACCATGAACTTGATAAAGCTCTATGCGTGCCACAATTTTGGACAAAAAAAAAAAAACAAAATAAAACATAACAAAAGAAATGCAAAAAAGTATCCCAAAAACAATGGGTCTTAATTCACGGTCATTTTAAACGACATCAGAAGAAGAAGCTTACCACTTTTCAGATGAAATTGAAATTCAATGACTTATAGTTATAGAAATTTAAATTCATAGAAACGTAGTATAAAAGATCTTAGCAATTTTAGAAGAGGCATCAAATAAAGTTGTATTATCTTTCAGTCAACACAGACCTCTAAGGAAAAAAAATCAAATAAATTCAAAATGTACAAGTTTGTAAGTTTTCTTTTGTTTGATCTCAATTTTGAAGGAAGGACAGAATAAAGAGTTAATTTAATTTCTTATCAATAGGTGGTGTTGTTTGCTCTCTTCGCTGTAGCTGCTGCCCGTCCAGGATACCTCGAATCATCTCCTGTTGTCTACTCATCTCCAATCGTCCATGACCACCATGGTTACGGCAGTTATGGTGGATCGTATATTAAGAGCTTGCCCAGCACCGTGTCTCATCACAGCTCAAGCATCATCCACGATTCAACTCATTACGTTGAACCAATTGTTGCCCCAGTGGTGAAGAGCTATGCATCTCCCATTGTCAAATCTTATTCTGCACCAATTGTCAAGTCAGTCTACAGTCCTTACACATCGTACGCTGCATCTCCTATTCATCACAGCTATTCAGCTCCAGCTCATTATGAATACCTTGAATCGGCCCCAGCACACTACTCCTTCCACGACTCCACTCCATCACACTATTCCTATGGGCATTCTTCACCTTTCTCGTATGCTTCTTCATGGTAAGGCAATTCAATGGTATAGTAAGTTTAATTAAATCGTTTGTATAAAGTATTTGAAATTAGAAAACAGTAAATAAATATAACAAAAATGTAAACTGCTCATTTTTAATTTATATGAACACCTGAACAGTGGCTGTAATCAATTAGCCCCTTTGTGCATCACAATAAATCACATTGAAGATCAAGGTACAAAATAGTTCTTTGAATTTTAAATCAAACTGACAAGCAGTAGTTTGCGTGGAATTGCAAATACTATGTGTTACGCTTCACTCAACTTGAAATAATTCAATTCGTTTTATTCGGCAATAATACTTCTATTTATTATCAGAGACCTAATAAATTGAGAGTCATATTGATTCTTGATTTCGCAATTTTTAGCCGAAGTTTTCTGAAGCATATCCATGTGGAACAAATACTTCACGTTTTGATTATTTTTTTTTTATTGTTTATGATTTATGAACAAAAGAATTTATACAGCAATCAAAAAGTTTGAGACAATTGCAAAAGTTAGAGTCCGTCCAATTAACAAATGCAAGTTTCTTACGATATAATATGAAGTCGAATATATAAAAAACGACTGGGCACCCGCACCATGCCCTTGTTATTAAGGTTTAGGTTGCTCTTATAATTTATAAAAGAAAATAAAATGCACGACTGAATCGCACGAACTTGCTCTTGTAGTAAAAGTTTATTTCAATTGAAGATTGAGCGTATAATTAATAAAAATAATTACATACTTATGGATATAATTATCCACATACAAAATAAATTAAAGAATATATGGAAATAATTTGAAATATTAATAAAAATCAACACAGTTCGAAATTAATTTAGTAAAAAACTCACATTAAATTTATTTTAAAGCTAAGAAAAAGTATACTATCTGATTTCTTTAACAAATCTAAGTTTTTCAGGAAAAAAAAATCAAAATCATAGAATCGATTTTTTTAAAAATTATTTTTCTATGAATAAAATTTTGTAAATATTTTTAAGAATTTTTTTTTAATATTTGTTAATGTCGAAATAAAAATTAAATTTCGAAAAAATTGATATGTTTTTGAAATATTAAATTTCAAACAAAAGGTTTAAATTTTTTTAAAAAACCAAAATATTTTTTTTGAAAATTTTTTAATGCAAAAATTAATTTTAATCGGTTGTACAGATAATGAGTTAGTCTAAAATAAAAAAAAATGGTTCCCTTAGAGGTACTGTTAATAGTGGCTAACTGTAACTGTATATTTTGTTTTTGGTAAATAATAGACCGTACTAATATTAAAATTCGGATTTTTTAGCATTTATAGGGAAGAGGTACCGTTAATATTGACTATAAGAAAATTTTGTGTTCAAAATATTCTATCTAAATAATGTTAAAAAAAACCTCTCAGTACCACGTTTCGTAGAAATCAACTGAATCGTTTTTGAAACATTTGGTTTTCAAACAAATATTTTGGAACTATTTTTAAAACTCCACAAAAAAACAAACTTTTTGGAAAATCTTGGTGGTAGGTATACGATAATATTTGAATTTTTCGGAAGATTCTCCATAAAAAAAAATTATCAAAATCAGTTCATTCCTTTTCGAGAAAAACGAAAATAAAAAAATGGTTCTATGGGTGGTACCATTCAAAACCATTTTTGGGAAATTTTATTTTCACCAAAAGGTAGCCTATGTTTAATAAAATTTATTGATTTTTTTTTAGAAAAATCTGTGGAGCCATTTTTGAGAAAAATAAGATTTTGCAAAAATGCTTCAAAAAAATACACCGTTATTTTTGGTCTTAACAAAAAACATCAAATTCCTATATCCGCAACGTGAATTTTTTGGCAAAAACCTGAAATGCAATTTTATTACAAGTAATATTTTCATAACAGATACGAAGTTTAATCAAAATCGTTAAAGCTGTTCTTGAGATAATTTTAAAAGTCAAAATATTTGTATGGCAGATTAACTACCTATAAATCAAAAATTTACAATTTAGTGTATAGTTGTATTCCAATATCGGAAAAAAATTACAAATTCAAAGTAGATTTAAGCAAAAAAGTGAAGAAGATTGAGAAAAATTGAAGTGTAGATTAAAAAATGATTTTTTTTTTTATTTAAATATATATTTTTAAAAATTGTTTGTTTGGAATTGAATTTAATTTAATTTAATTAAACAAACAAAATTAAAACAAAAACTAAAATTCATTCAAACTTCATCCTTACATATAAATTTCAGTATATTGTTTAACAAGTTTCTTTATATACATAATGTACATACATATATATGTACATACATACATTTTGTATGGTTTTATAACAGTTCCTTGTTTTTTATCTTAAGTAAAACAAGGAACTGTTATAAAACCATACAAAATGTATGTATGTACTGTACATATATATGTACATTATCCACACTTCATATAAAGCTTCTTTAGTTATTCTTTTTTTTATGAAAAAGACAGTCAAATTATTATAATAGTACATACTCTACCCTTTTATAAACAGGAAATCGAAACTAAGTCAAGAAAATAAAATAATAATTTTCAAAGCGATTTTTCAAGCAATCATGTTTTACGGATCACCCGCTTGGGGAAATTGTGCAAAAAGCCATTTACGAAGGTTACAAATATCGCAAAACAAGCTCCTAAAAATGATTTTGAACCTTCCTTGGTGTTTTTCAACTAATGAATTGCACATGTTAGTTAATGTTGAATACACCCAGAGAAAAATACTGTGTAATATTACCTTAA